>JARJLF010001398.1:0-80023 GCA_029378395.1 Mycena leptocephala
TCCCATGTGGTCTCCCCGGAGACAACGAATATCACTAATTTCCATTTGACTGGATTTTTTATTAACTCTCAGGCCTTGGGATTATTTCATCAGTCGGCTATGATCTCTTGGTCGTTAGATCAAATGCGGAAGTACGCAATGACCCACACGGCTTTCAAATGGTTACAATTCATCTTTTCTGCCACCTCCTCCATTGAACATGATTTCCTAGGTCTACGTAGTCGCACTACGGTGCTTACCACTTGAACGAAGGCTCTACATATTTGAAATGGGATCTCTTGTTGCAGACGCAACAGTCCACAGCCTTACTTTCCCCCGCCTCCATCTCCGTCTCCGACGACCCAGCACGCTGAAAATGCCACCAGCACCCGATGTAACCCAACTATCTATTCCCTATCCCTTCAGCCGAAGAGAAATTCTCTCACTCGGCAGCCATTTGAGCACCACATATCATACCCCGCATGTGTTCACGCTGCATTATGGCATTTTTGCGGTGACATGGAGGGAGATCCACTGGACGAATCACAAATCATTCATCATTCACTTTTGGCCGGGACACACGAATGACGACGGCAATCTCATCATAGGGCCAGGCGCTTTTTACGAACACCCAAACCGAATCTGTCAAATGGCCGTGGGTGCTTCAGGGGCATATGCACTCCTTCTCATTCACGAGGGCGATGCTTACCCAGGAGATGAGGACTACACCTTGAAGACGGTGAGGATTACCTGGGACTGCTGCACTTCACGGCGACCTCGACCCCACACATTATGTTCCGGAGATTAGACGTTCCAGACGTGGCTCTTCGTGCTTGCGAACATATCGCATTCGATGACTCACTGGGCTTGGTTTTAGTTCTCGACAAATTTGGGAGAATGACGACTATTTCGTATGTATGAGTAGTGGAGGCCTGTAATAAAAGTGGAGTGCTCGGTTTGAACGATCTTGGAGGCCTCAATGCCAGAAAGGATGGCCAGCTCACCTACATGACTGTGGAAGGGTACGTGCGGGTCATCGTCTCTGGGCTAGCCTACAGGGCAGGATATGGTTAAGAGGAAGGATGGCTTTCCCAACAGTGTCGCTATGTTGGCTTGTTCGTGCCGTGGTAGATTATTGTCAGTCTCACGCACTGAAGAAAAAAATCAGAAATCTGCCATGAACTTCATGGCAGCCGCACGAAGGCTGCAAACCGCAGTGGGATCCGATAGCTACAAGCATGCCCAGCCTCGCCGCAATGTTCCTTCTTCTGCTTCTTTTCTGTTCGTGCGGGAACCAGCACAGGCGGAGCAAGCGTCGTTGCGGCGGGGTTCGGACTCGAGTACCATTAGGTAGAATATAATAAAGAGGTTCTGTAGATTTCGACATAAAGGCTTGGGAGTGACGCATGGCAGGACATTATTGTAGACAGGGTATGGTGTACATGTAATATAACAGTCGCAGAAAAGAAGATCACAAATCTTCGTCTTCCTCGGGAAGAGGAATAAGCATAGCCTACGAATCAGATTAGTTGCAGCGATTAAAGCGTGCCGTGTCCGGACCTGTTCCAGCTCGCGATTGTACCTCTCCATCAACTCGGGGTCGATTTCGGCTTCGCCAATGGCAAGCACAGGTTGGGCGACGAAGATGAGGTCTGGGTTTCTAGACTACAGTAAGCAGCAATCACGCAGTCAACCGCGTCCTAAGTACTTGCCCAACGAGCTTGCGCGAAAGCCAGAGGAACGGCTTCTCGAAGTTGTAATTGGATTTTGCCGAGATCTCGCAGTACTGAATGTTATGCTTCCGGTGGAAGGTGACCGCGCTGGGCTTCACTTTACGCTCCTACATACCAATTGGATTTCGAAATTGTTTAACAAGGTTAAACGGACAAAAACTGGGAGTGAAACTGACTTTGACATCGACCTTGTTCCCGCAGAGGACGATGGGGATGTTCTCGCAGACGCGCACAAGGTCGCGGTGCCAGTTGGGCACATTCTTGTACGTGATCCTCGACGTAACGTCGAACATGATGATCGCGCACTGGCCTTGCACATAGTACCCATCGCGCAGGCCACCAAACTTCTCCTGCCCGGCGGTGTCCCAGGTGTCAAAGCAGATGATGCCGTAGTTGGTCCAGAAAGTGAGCGGGTGCACCTCGACTCCGAGAGTGGCTGGAATGGGCGGGGTGAGATTGTTGATTAAGATGACGACCGGTCGACGGAGAGACGGCCAGGCGTGATTGAGAGAGGCGGTGTACCGATGTATTTCTTTTCGAATTCGCCAGTCATGTGGCGCTGCGGAGGTGGGTTGAGTGTGAGATCCTGTTCAAACGAGTAACGACGAACCTTCACGAATGTTGTCTTGCCGGTTCCACCGTCGCCAACTGAAAAGGATCAGGCAAGGGTCGAGGCAACAAGGGAAAGGAGTCAAGGAATCGGAAATCAAGAATGTGGGAATACGCACCAAGGACGAGTTTGAACCTGACGGTCTTAAGAGGCGGACCAGCCATCGGAAGAATCATACTAGCGGCCATGTTGGGAGGGAAGAGATTGGGGAGGGAAGAGACATTTAAAGGTCGAGTCAATGGTTCCAAGATTTGATTCGACGCCGAAAAGCTGTACTTGATTCAGTGGGCCGTTGTCATTGTCAAACTTTACCTGACTTGACGTTGATGATACAAAGAAAGATCGTTATGCACCCGGCCCGGAACTCCGATACTGACTAATTATTACCACTGGCATAGGGACTTAGCAACTCAGCAGTGGACTGCGTACTTTTGGGCTTGTTCTGCGGCGTGGGCTGAATGAGGTTCCCCTTGCAAATACCGCCCAAGATGTTATCAAATTCCGGAGACCGTCCCACGCGACCCGCACAACAAGCAAGCTACCACATGTCCATTCGGGTTTCCTACAGTCTACAATCTAGAGAGAAGAAGAGACACCCTAGAGACGAAGAAGTCTAGAGAAGAAAGAAGCAAATGACGACGACGCTGCGCGCCCGCGCCCGTGCCCGCCCCGTCGCGCGCTGCACAACGCAAGCAGCGGTTGTTCGAGCTCGAGAACGAGCAGCGCGCCGAAGACGCAGAAGCGCTCAAGTTTACTGAGGTGGGTCTCGCTCGCTCGCTTCCTTTGCGACCCTTTACCACATCCTGCATCCATTTTCGCATTCGATGCAAGAGAGAGAGAACTAACGCGAGTTTGTGCGACAGGAACAACGCCTCAGTCTCTTCCACTCCTTTCGCAGCGTCAAGTTCGAGTGGTGCGACCTCGATGGGATGCGCTCCGTGAGGCGGCGGTACAATGTGCGTTGCTTCATTCCCCTTCCCATCCTTTCCTCCCTTCTGTCCTTCGCCTGTCCCCCGTCCCGGCCCTCATGCGTGCCTTCGGGGCCGCGCGGACCTGGGTGGCGGGAACGTCGCCGTCCAGCCACTCGCGCGCGTGGGGCGAGCCGGCCACCCGGGGCGATCGTCGGAGCCTTTCTACACCCCAGTTCTGGTAGCTGCCTGGGGTGCTCGCCCGCCGGAGGTGTCGTCCCTCGTGCGTGAGGCGAGCAAGGACCTGGTGCACGTGGCGTGGCCGTGGCCGCACAGTATTCGATTCTGTGCCCCGAAACGGATGCGGATTCCAGCGGGGGCGATTGTCGGAGCGCATTTCCAATATTAATGCCCACTTTCTCTTTTGTATCCTCTTCGCACGGGGCGCGCTCTGAGATCTGACCATCCATCGCGGCGAGCACACCGTGGCATCTGAGCCCGCCCCGGCCCTTGGGGTGCATTCGAGCGGGGGGCGTGCGTCGGGGAGTGGCGGGCGGGAGCTTTTGTGTGCCAACGCGCCTGCGGCATTTTCCTTCAAATTCCCATTTTCTCTTCTGCTTCCCCTTCGCCCCCCAAATTTCTTGTGCTCTGACTCACTCCTTTCTTCCTGGTACGCAGTCCTCCTGCCCCGCCTCCCCGCCTCCGCACGCGCACCACGTCTCGCTCCATCCCCACTCTCCACCCCAGCCCGCACCGCCGACTCACACCCACTCTGCACCTCACTCTCCCGCTCCCGCGCTCGCATTCGCAGACGCATGTCCAAATGCAAACGCAGCCTCGCGACCCCGCGCGCGCGCCCTGCTCCTTTCACCCGGTCGGCGTCCTCCCCGCCGTCCTCGTCTGTGGCTCGCTCGTCGCTCGTCGCCCGTTTCGCCTTCTATCACCAAATTCACGGCGGCGACGACGAGCGCAGATGGACCCCGCCCTCTTACCCCGCGCCCAAGCCCAAGCCCGCCTCCAAGTCTCCCCGCGCGAGTGGGCACGGGAGCGGGGGGAAGCGGAGGTCGCCTGGGAGTGTTCTGTCTCTTCCCCTTCTGTGGCCCGCGCGGGGGCGGGGGCGGGGGCGGGGGCGGGGGCGGGGGTGAAGCCCATCCTCATACCCCCCACCCCCACCCTTAGCCTGCGCTAACGCAGGAGTAAGCGAGAGAATAGAGGGAGAGGAGGACGGAGATGAGGAGGATGAGGAAGACGAGAACGAGGAGGAAGACGCCCTCCCGACGCCCGTCCCGATGAGGGGGTGGGGGCTCAAGGAGAGGCTGGAGGTGGACGTTACCCCAGTCCCACACTATACGCGCGAGTCCACACCACACCCTCATGGCGGCGCGAGGGAGGCGACTCCCACACCTCATCCCTATGGCGGGATCCGCGCAGCCGAGGGAGGGAGGGGAGGGAGGAGAGGGCGGGCGAGCAGGTGGGCGGGAAGCGGAAGCGGTGATCCTCCTCGCTGCCCTCAACGTCACCTCCTCTGAACCCAGCATAACCTCTCCTCGACACGCAGCTCTCTCCATCCCCGTGTTTACCCTCCGGAGACGCGGCGCAGAACAAAGTAACAACATCTGACGACTCTACTCTCCCATTCTCCCTTCTTTTATATAATATTCCTACTCAGTCTTAGTGGTTTCTCTCTCTTTCTTTTGCTATCGTTTAGTGTATCCGGGTGTACTGGGTCCAAGGAAAGATGTAGGAAGGAAAAGAAATAAAGTAGTATTATATTTGTATTCGTTTTGAATGAATAACTTGAAAATGGGTAAAATGCGAATCGAGTGGAAGAAATGAGGAGAGAGGGAGAGGAAGAGAGGGAGGGAGGCAAAGAGGAACAAGAATGTCCTGGACCCGAGTCGAACGGGTGATCCCACGGCAAGGTACGCGACCGACATGAAAGAGTGTGGTGCGGACCGTCCGCTACCAGACTGGTATCTGCCTTCGTGATGCGTTCGATATGTGCGTTAAAAATGACACTGAGGCCTAAATATATCGAAAAAAAAAGTTGACGGGAGTATCGAATGGCCTAGTTGCGAGTCGAACGGGATCCGCTGTAAACTGTCGGGTTTAGAAATGATGCCAGTATGGGTACGCACCGTCCGCTACTAGTATAACATTCTGAATGATGCAACTTCAGCTTCTCAGGAGTAGAAGTCTACTCGATAAACGGCGGATATCCCAAACATATTGTAATGAACATTATTTCAATAAATAAGCTTGTACGATCGTAGGAGATCCGGAGCATGATGGTACCGGCATTGTTTTGCCTTTGTCTTCATGAAAGGTCATTCAAAGCTACAGATTCTGCGAGATTGCGAGCCATGTGGTATTTTCTGAGGAAAAACGGGGCTGCCGTCAAATAAAGTTTTCCTGAAGACTTGTAGGAAGTACAACAATTCTGAGCCGCAAGAATCTTCTAAATCATCGTGGCCAGTGTACTGACTAAACAAGCAATGAAACAAGTCACAGAGTGGAGAAGACAATACGGCAAGTCTCACGCATTCGGATCCAAAAGTCCGTATTCTCCTCCTCATCCAGTATTTTTAGGTTTTGGTTTGTTCACGTTCGGGTTATGTTTTCCTTTCAGGTCATTCATGAAACACAGCTCGAGAAATTGTGCAATAAATTATTGGAGACCGAAAAGCACAAATTTGTGAGACGCCCTTTTGAAAAAAAAGAAATGTAAGATAGGAGATCGGTCATTAGTTTGGATCCTCAAACTCACTAATACGAACATTCAAATGTTTTATTTCTGTTATGATCATTTTTAATTTTAATTTTAATTTTGTACCTTACTTAACAAGCCGTACAGTCCCGTCTGCGCATCGGTCAAGCTTCTCATTGGTTGACTGTTGTGATTTTCACATCATTAGCAACATTCTGCCGTGTAATCCTACCTACCAGGCTACCTACCTACCTTCAAGGATTTGCCAACACCTTGTGCGTAAAAAAACTTAGCCGGATGAAGACAAGCACACGATGGACGGAGTAAATGGACTTGATCGAACGACGGTCACGAGTTTGTTGCATGTGCAAGAACAAGAACAGGCGGTTCTGTCCAAATGCTCGCAGGGTTCGCAGATATTACGTTAATTCATCGGCGCGTCTGAGTTAATTCGCATTGAAGGTCCTCAGTGGATCTCTAGGAGGGCAGGGCAGAGGATTCTGAATCCAAACGTGGTTCGATTGAAATATATTGCAGACTACACGTACGAAATAGCCGTTATTGTACCTGAATGATTGAGCACCAAAACCAAGCCTAGCGAGTCATCGAACGCGATGTGCCGGCAAGAACGGAGAGATAAATTTCCAATGTCTAATCTCCGGAATGTTGTGTGTGGGGCCGGGGTCGCCCTGAAGTGCAGCAGTCCGAGGTACTGCTCGCCGGTTTCAAGGAAGCCCGTTCTTGCGGGGTAGGTATTGCCCTCGTGAACGAGAAGAAGCGCATAGGTCCCCGAAGCACCAACGGCCATTTGAAGGATCCGGTCCTTGTGTTCGTAGAAAACACCCTGCCCTATGTCGATATTTCCCTCGTTATCTGCGTGTCCCGGCCAAAAGTGGACCATGAAACACCCGCGACCTTCCCACTCAAAGTCCCTGCATGTCACCGCGAACACGCCGTAATGTGGTGCGAATATATGTGGGAGATGGATCGTTATCCTGTGGAGTCCAAAGGATACAAGCTCGCCCTGGTTCGATGCATAGGGGTAAGGAATAGGGAGTTCGGTTGCCATGTGCATCAGATGAGCATTATCCTGGGTGCTGGTTTCATGGTCGTGGACAGAGGGGAAAGGACGGCTTTGCGCTACCGCGTCGCCAACAGTCGAGCCAGTGTGAAATAGGTACAGCCTTCTTCCAAATAGCAAGCAATGGGGGAGCAGACGAGACTAGGTGATGGTTTAATGTAAGTGAGAAATACAAGACAAATCACCAACGTGACGCCGAGGGTGAAATTCGTTTGATTGTTGTCGTATTGGGGTATCTACATCCATGGACCAAGAGATTATCGACGGCATTTGGAAGATTCCAAAAACCTGAGAATTGATAAAGAATCGAGTCTGAGAGAAACTAGTAACATCCGGGGAGATTACATGGGAAATCGAAATGTTAGCACGATCGTGGTAATCAATCCAGATTGCGACCAGATTTCCAGCATTCACCCTGCACACGACCTTAGTCAAATTATGTACGGTTTTTTTTTTTTTTTTTTTTTTTCATTTGGCAACATACCCAAGGGAAGCGCCAATTAGGGCCTTTCCTTTGATTTCCATACATGCTTCCGTTCGAACTTCGAGTTTGGGAAGTTCCAGGCACGCCACACGTTTGGAGGCAAGGATGTCCCAACAGCTGACACTCCCCAAAACATGCGACACCGCGAGATTGGTCCCGGGAATGCAGAAGATTCTGCTTGGAGAAGGGACGAACTTAGGTTCGAGACTCCGAATACGGACAGGACGCGGGTTATCAGACTTGAAGTTATTCATCAGTCGATTAGCCTGTCGCACTGTGTTTTGAAGCTCGCTGAGAGACAGCGAGTCCAGTGCCTGCCCGTTTGGTAAAGCGACTGGCTGCATCTCTACCTCTTGTATTCGGACGAGAGCATCGAGCCAAAGGGTCCTATGAAACTCGAGCTTGCGAGTGACGCGGCACGTCTGGGAAGAGGTCAAGCAACAAAGCGGTGAGTAAAACTTGTGACGCACTGAGAGGAAACTGATGAGATCGCCAACACATAATAGCTCAACCAGTTCTAACAGAACATCCAGAGGAAGTTCCTGAAGAGACATGCTCGTAGTAGGTCAGTTGGCAAGCACTGGCATCGCGGACCGACTCGGATTTTTGTCAACTTCCGAATCATGCCCATCTGATGTCTCTGATGTTACTACCACTTTACTACCTCTGCAGCTGCCGCAGTATCAGGTCTAGGTTCACTCGAAATTTAAATAGGCAACCTTAATTCTGGCCTGCATCCCGACTTTCAAATGCACGACCTTAGTCTGAAGTCGCCGCTCCTCCCTCGACGACAGTCGCTCCAACTTGACCAAGGTTCTGGCCGTCTCAGTCTTCGCGTGCGTTGGCTTGTCGGTTACGCCTTGGTTCTAACATGGGTTCTATATTCATGGATGAATTGAAACTTTTCGCAAGCAAGGATCGGTCCGTTTTACGCCAATATCACCACTCTAACGGATATCTGCGGTAGTGCCCATGTTGTATCGGTTACTGGGGGACAGCGAAGCCACGCCCAAGCGCTTATTATTCTTTCAAAGGCGTTCAATTTCCTCTTGAATCAATTTATAATTTTTTTAAAGGTACTTCGAAGCAGAGCATAAGGCTCAAATGCTCTCATAATGGATGCATGTGCATGAGTTTTTGTTTGTATTTACCTGAACGGAACTTTAGATTGACAATTGGCGGCGGCCCAGGGACCAGTAGCATGCTCAATCCAATGGCCGCGCAAGGACCCTGTATCGTAGTTGGGAGTGGAACGGTCCCAAACGATGAACAGGTGAGCGATCCTGTCGAAATGGTTTGTTGATTATTCTAAGCTGCGTCGATAGAACATTTCAATCTGATAGCACTGGATCACGTATGTCCTTTCTGTGCCTTGCTGTTCTGTTTCCTGCAACTTCCATACAGCCTGTTGGCGTTGGATTCTCCTATGAACGAAAGTCAACAATAGCCGTACTGCCGCTATTGATGTGTATGATTTTCTCCAAAAGTGTTCCCTAACCTTATTGAGTGAATATTCCGTTTCCAATATTATTTATGTAAACGCTGAGACGATCAATATGTAGAAACCCATTCATTCTTTCGGGGGGATCATATGGCGGCATGTATGTACCTCACATTGCAACTGTGATCCGCGAACGGAATACTGCTCTCGAGGGCAGAAAAGGACAACCTGGTGCCGTCCATATCAACCTGGAATCGATGATGGTCGACAATCCGATATCCGTAAGCCACAGGCCAATATCAACGTTCGAGAATCTGAATCTGGACAGGATGCAACATCGTACTTTACCTAGCGGCTGCAGACGCGATGCTACAATGCGGACATGTACAACGCGTCAACCTGTGCTGAGATGCTCAAATTCTCCAGCCTGTCTCGACAGCATTCAGTTGGCGCAACAAGCGCCGGGATGGTCCGTGGAACGGCGTGTGGCGGCGCAGAACACATGTCAGCTGCTTGAGGAGGGTAACCCTCACGGCACCGTTGCTGAGGATGTTCGTGAGAAGGCGAGTGTCCCAGAAAATTTCCGCATACGCTGATATTCCAATGACCTATTACTACTCCAAAGATCGCTGTCTCCCGCCGATCTTTGCATGGACCGAAGCTTTCTGTCGACGGTCTGATACCAAACATACCCTGGGGATCCCGGAGCACGTGGAATTCAGTCGCTTCAGCGCCGAGGTCGGTGCGGAGTTTCGGAAATACGGGGACATGTAAGATTCATCTCTTGACATGTTCCTGTCTAAGACAGTATTTTTATTTTTCCTCTAACCGAGTTCTTTAAATCCATGGCCTATGAATCCTAACTGATTTTTTTTGCTTCTATATGTCGACTGGGTTCTACAGCGTGACGGGAAACTGAGTGCGTGAGCTCGGCTCGGAAGATATATGGAGGTCAGGGACGATGGGGCACATAATGCATGTAGTACTCCGGGATACTTCCTGAAACCGGTGTTCCTGAGTGAGACCGTGCTATGTAATGCTACCTACCTACCTACCTACTTACCAACCAGAATTCAACCTTCGTATTTACTGTACGGGCTACTTCTCAAAGCCGGAATCTGGCTTCTTCGTGAGCTATCTATTTCCCCCTGCCACTGAGTCTTTGTTCTGATTGAACTAGACTACGTCGGCGCACAGGACGCAAAATGCGCCTGGCCCGGGTTCATTTCTTTTGTACGCGACTTTTTTGCTTCTGTATCCCGGTATCGAAGACTTGATCTACTTTTAGTTGAAAATACTACGGTCGCCATTCCAGGACGAGTTTCTCCGCATATCCGACGTTCCGCGGCTCACGACACAGGAGGCGACCGTGCGTGTCGTTGGTAAGGTTGCGGGAAACATATTGGTTGCGGAAGCGAGCCACTTTGTGCGTGATATCCTCTTCATTCTCTGCGATTTCTGTGATCTGGTTGGGGATATCCGTCTTTATGAGCGGGATTCGGCCATGACAATCGTACTCCCAACAAGGGAGATACGAGCTTCATTTTTTTGGAGCGTCTGTCTTCGAGAGACTAATCGTACTCCGTGTATATTCACTCAGAGGTTGAAATCTTTCAAATGTGGATAATTTGATCGAATCAGATTGATGACCGAGCGAGTCCGCACACCTTTCTGCTTTCCCACTCATGTCACCGTCTCACCAGCAATTGCTCTTTGCTGCAGAGGTGCTATTCCTCGATCTTTCAGCAAGCACACCATCCAACATCCTCGTCGCCCATTTCTCTTCAACTAAAGAAGTGGTGATACAACACACTCCAGCTTTGTGTCCCCATCCGTACACCTCCCGCGTCACTGGGCTGAATGCAGTCCGCTCGTATTTCGACTTGCTAGCGACCCACTGGCTGCGATCTGACACCAAGATTCATTCGCGGATTGTGGTGGAGACCAACCAAGTTGCCGTGAACGCGAGTGTGCAGTGGACTTGGAGGTCGAGCGGACGCTCCTGGAGAGAAGATTTCTTGTGCACCCTAGACTACGACGACCAGTTGAAGATAATTGGCATGATTGTCCAGACAAATTCGGCGCCTGGGACGTGTGTCATGAGAGCCGTAGATGAGGACCCTCTGGACACTGGCGAGTTGCGGATGGCGCCAGCCGTGCGTGTATTTAAGTGGCATTTCGCCTTCGCCTTGCTGATTCATTTCAAGTGAGAAGGAGATGGATATGCCCAATCGTAAAGCCAAGTAAATAATGAATTCCTGCGCGTTCGATACATCTCAGGCGTTGTGCAAATCAAATGACACACTCGTAACTTCAGTAATTATCCAACTTCAATTCGATTTTCGCGACGCGTTTCTACTCATATATGACGCTGTCCGAGATTCAACGTTCAACTCTCGGATTAGGTTTGTGACTGTACTTTCAGATCGGTTTGCGATCTGATGTCGAATTCTTAAGATTCACTGACGGATTTTACTCCGCCGAAGCCTTCGACCCTTTCTCTGTAGAAGTTGGGCTGAACTTCTGAAGTGCGTCTCTGGCAACAGCCCCGTTCCATCAGAGAACAGTTAACACTTATTTCTCCGTGGGGATCACCATGACGTTGAGATAATAATAAGTATTTGAATGTAGCATTTCCCGGCGGAACAACACGAACAGTGGCCTAGAGTAATCGCGTCCTCGACGAATCCCGCCTGAGAAGGGACAAACCCCATCCATTCATTTCTGGGGCTCGAGAACCACATATGACCATACGGGATGGTTCTAGCCATCGTTTCTGGTAAAGCGTAGCAAGAGTTTAAATTTTCGTTATAATGTGATCCTTGCAGTTACATGTAAAACGGATCCAAGCCGCTTTGGGTTTGCACCTACCTGAACGGCAGGTATATACACGCGTGGCTACTTGAGCACAACAACTCAGTCCATAGTCCATAGTTATACACTACTGCGGGCGCGAATCGACACGGTACGGTGCTGCAATAATGGTGCGCGGCGTTTTCGGTGTTTTCGGCGTTTGAGGGAGCGATTCGATACGATACGGCGCGACGATGATCGTTCGAGGCGTTTGAGGCGTTCGAGGCGACCCGACGACACGAGAAGAAGAGACAGAGCAGGAACGGAGGCAAATTGGGACGGTGACGCGAATTGTGCTACGGGGCCGGCGATTTGCGGAGCGGAGATGATTTGGAGGCCGGACATCGTTGGGAGAGGCGGGAGTTCCTTGTTTAGAGAGTCCTCGCTCTGTTGAGTCATGGTAAGAGATTGTTTACCCATCAGGTTGTGATACCACGAATGACGCACAAAGTTCGAATAAATGGACGGCGGGGCCTTTGCTTCGAATGAGCACTCGGGAATGACTTTTGGAAGACCAGCTGGTCACTACTGGGCGAAGTGACGGACGAAGAAGACGAAGAAAACCCAGATAGGAAGTTAAACAAGAGCGTCAAAGCGTAGATACGACCCTGGCAACTGAAAAAGAAATCGAATGCTAAACAGCGTATGCTCTCAGCATTGATTACGACAGAATCAAGCGAGTCAACTTGCCGATGCTGCCCTTCAAGAACAAGATCATCATTAACAGGGTGGTTGATGCGACGATGGCACCGGAAGTGATGCTGAGAATAAAAATCCGGCGAAGTAAGCTGTGGAAATTTGTGAGCGGATGGAAAGACATAGGGATCATGGCGTACCTCGATTTGGAACTATTACTTGGCCGCATTTTAAACAGTTCGTACCCCAAGCAGCCCGCAATCAACAAGTCGTTCACCCCACAGGTGATGGCACCAACCCTGAAAAAATTCAGAGCAGTCAACGGAGAGAACATGGGCGCTCACGCAGTGATGGTCCATGTCAAATGCAGTGACAATGGAGCAGTTTGGATCATGACAGCAGCAGCGAAAGAAAATCCGAGCTTTAATTTCATAAGGAAAGAGTGGTGTCGACACCGGTTAGGGGCTCACATGAACTAACGCCAATAGCGCCAGACACAGACTAATGACTCGTTTCCGTGTTCTAGATAACCGTAAGCATCGAAACACAGTCGTATCGAAATCCACATACATAATGAAGTATAAATGACACAAGAAAAACTGCACGATGACCGCGGTGAAGTAGGTCATGAGTATGTTGAAGGATGTTGGAATCGACAACGCAAAGAAGGGTTCTTTTCCAAAGAAACTCAGGAAAGTGATGAGCACGTTGGCGTCCACGGACATGGTGCACAATGTGTCGAAAAGGATCATGGCGCCGACACCGATCTTGTGAGGTAAAGGACGAAAGGTACCACGCTGAAAGTACCGCAGGCACATAACGATCTCCGCTGTGTAAAGCATCATGTTGACCCAGGACGATGCCAGCTGCACCCTTAACCCACAGCGTATTTAGCAGAAAACCCGGAATTCAGAGAGTTGTCCGCACCCATACGACACCAAGAATTGATCTATGAATTGATTAACGGCCATCTGGGTCCCGCCCTTCAGCAACCGACTGGACGAGTCGACTAAAGCGAAGAAGGTTTATCGAAAGTGGTGGTGAAGGACCTGGAAAGTGGAGGTGAAGAACCCGCAGATACGACTAGGACAAAATACCCGCGCGACTAGCCGGGTCTGTCATAGCAACCCGTGTATTGTTACTATTGTAGAGTTCGCCGACCTGGCTAGCCCTGACAGGCCCTTTCCGAATTCTGATATTGATCGAGTGATGGATCCTAGCTTCTTCTGCTCCGTTCTTATTCCGGATATAACGCGGTCGAAAAAGAATCGCAGACTTACAGCCTGAGTGGTGTTCGAGGGAGGCGATCCATGAGTTCCAGCAAGTTGTGCGTAAGAATCGTTTCGACGATGCCTGGGTAGAAGTTCGCCCAATGGAGCACAGAGCCTTCTCCATTTTTCTGCTGACGACCGGCTAGTTAATTATAACGCTGATATTTTAAGTTACCTTTTGGTAATACCGAATTTCCCGGATCAACGGACCGGAGATTGACATGCAGATCAATCACTATTTGTGTATGTCGGGCTTTCTCTCTTTTCCGTCCTGACTGGCATTAATTTGAAATAGGATTCCCGAACTCTCCAATTTTTGTCGTCTCTTTTGGAGGTTTTTATCAAGTTCTTACAGCTTGGCAAATTGGTACCTCGAGAAATGGCTCTTGAACGGCTCGATGTAATGGAATACTAGTTATAGCTATCTGCAATGAGCTGGGAAGGTTGGCGCAGAAGTGTGACACAGTAAGTAGACTCGGGATTCAGTGAAAAATAATACTCATCGCTCCGATGATTCATTAATACTTTTCTTTTTCATATCCAGCCTATCTTCAAATTAAATGCATACAATTCCAACACTGGTCCAATGAATTGACAGAAACTTCCATATGTCGAACTTTCTAATTGAGAGATCCTGGTGCCTGTTGGGCATTAGAAAAGGGTGCGCAAGATCCGCGTGAGGGAGGCAGCGGTTTTGGTGAAATCAATCTCGATGGAGAAGGGAAGTGGGTTCTACCTCTACAGCAGCTTTTGCGCCCGACAAAGGGTTCTCAAATCGCGTGAAGGGCTCCCAATGTAATTCGAACAGAGCATTCCATGTTCACGCCATTGAAATGGACATGTATTACCACTACTCACACGTACGAAATAGCCGTCATTCTCCCCGCTTTATCAAGAACTAAAACCAAACCTAGTGAGTCATCGAGCGCGATATGTTCGCAAGAACGAAGAGACACGTCTGGAACTTCTAATTTCCGGAACGTAATGTGTGGGGTCGAGGTCGCTTTGAAGTGCAGCAGTCCCAGGTAGTCTTCATCGTCTTCAGAGTAGTAGCCTTCTTCTCCTGGGTAACCATCTCCCTCATGAACAAGGATAAGCGCGTAGGCTCCAGAAGCACCCACGGCCATTTGATAGATCCGGTCTGGATGTTCGTAGAAGGAGCCCGGCCCTATGTTGAGATTGCCGTTATCTGCGTCTCCCGGCCAAAAGTGGATCATAAAAGATCTGCGCTCCCAGTCCTTGCAGAGGAGTTCCCTCCACGTCACTGCAAAAACTCCATAATGCGGCGCGAACACATGGGGGGGATGGAAACAGATGCTCAGAAGATTTCCGAGGGAGTAAAGTTCTTGTGGGCTCGGAGCAAAGGGGTACAGAATAGGTAGTTCGGTTTTGTTGGGTGCCAGATGAGCATCATTCGGCATGCTCGTTTCATTGTAGTTGTCAGAGGCGAAGGAGACAGAGAGGCTTTGGACTGAGGGCTCTGCAACGAGGGTCCCCATTTGAAATATGTATAGCCTTCCTCCAAAAGATAAACACCGTGGGAGTGCCTGAATCTAGAGGATTGTGTTCAGTGTAGATCGAAAACAGGAAAGCTTGATTGCCCAACCATTTGGTCAAAATGATGTGGCATTTTCCGTGCTTCCGCGTTTGCATTCATAGACCAAGAAATCAGATATGACTGGTGGAATAATCCCAAGACCTGAGAATTGATAAAAAATCCAGTCTGACTAGAAGTAGCGACATTTTTCGTCGGCGGGGATATCACATGGGAAATCGAAATCCGAGTTCGATCGCCGTAATTAATGCCGATTGCCACCAGATTATTAACGTCGAACCTATACAATATTAGCCAAGAGATGACTGCTGCTTTTCACGACATACCCGACTTGGATGGAAGCCCCGATTAGGACTGTTCCCTTGATTTCCATACATGCTCCCGTTTGAACTCGAAGGTCAGGAATTTCCAGACATGCCACACGTTTGACCGCAAGAATATCCCAACAACTCACACTCCCCAAAATATGGGCCACCACGAGGTTGGTTCCGGGGATGCACAAGATTTTAGCTGAACCAGGCATGTGCTCGGATTCGACAGTCCGAATCCGGACAGGGCGCGGGTGATCAGACTTCAAGTTATTCATCAGTCGATTAGCCTGTCGCACGATGTTTTGAAGCTCGCTCAGAGACAGCGAGTCTAGTGCCTGCCCATTTGGCAAAGGGACTGGTTGCATCTCTACCTCTCGTATTCGGACGAGAGCATCGAGCCAAAGGGTCCTCTGAAACTCGAGCTTGCGAATAACGCGGCAGGTCTGGGAAGATGTCAGGCATTTAAGCCTCCGTTGAGCATATAATTTGCGACGAACTGAGAGTAAAATCGTGAGATCAGCAATATCCAACAGCTTAGTCAGTTCTAACAGAACATCCAGAGGAAGGTCTGTGATATTGAGCGGTGGTGACATGGCGGGGGGTTAAGTTACGGCAACTAGTCTGGTTACCGACAGCCGATGGCCGACGGGAAACCGGTCCGACCTCGAAAGACAGAAATTATTGTAGACGGGAAAGCAACGGGAAAGCACACAAATTTAGTCAAGACATTATTCGATTATTTTTCCTTCCCTCATATCCGAGTCTCAACCGATGGTTAAACCTTGAATTCCTCACTTGGATTCAGAAAAAATTCAAGTTGACCTTGGGGAATCGTCAATTGTGCGGTGATTTTTACACCCAATGCCACGCCAGATAGCATGTACCTGGGCGGCAGCATTTCCACACCGTGAGTTCAATCATTGTGGCGTCTCGTAAACAGCCCTGCTGATATTCCCGTTATGGGAGCTAGTCGTTCGCAGAGTCCTCCTGACATCCCGGTATGGCAGCTAGTCGTTCGTCCTCCTGACAGGCATGAGAATATTTTTTTTGAAGCCGGCGATGCAAGTCCAAAGTAACGGTGAAAATCCCTTACATATAACTGGTTCAACAACACAATCGCAGTTGTACTTTTATTGCTCCCATAAAAACGATCATGAATTTTGGGGGCAAGGTAGCTACGTCCGGAGAGCAGTCTCAAGATAGCTCAAGATGCCATATTGAGTCATTGAGATTGTGGACTCCCACCGTATCTCCAAGTAGTGGGCCATCTATAGCTCCATATCTCCGAACGTCCTGGACCTGGGAATGCTTTCGTGTCATAAATAAGAGACGCGGCCGTGATAGGATCCACCTTGCCTTCCCACCATGTGCAATAACTTTTCTCAGTTGCTATCCTCCATTCTCTTGGGCTCCCTGTCTTTGATTCCCAATGATAGATTCCGCTACACTGCCCTTGGTGTCACCGCCGGCCTAGCTCTCATCTATGCCGTCCATATGAAGCGCCCGTCAGTGCAGCTCGGCCAGCTCGAGAATGTCATCAGGAAAGCGGATGAAATTATTCGAGATGCAAAATCATTTTGTCCGCGAGACCTCCTCAGCTTAACGACAGAAGGATTGCGGCTGGTGGAGTAATTCAGCCCTTCTTGACTTCGTCTTCGGCGCTCACCTTTATCACAGAATTAAACGATCAGCTTCGATGATTCAATGTCGCATACTGGAGACGGACACCATAACTTGGAAGAAATACCGCCTACTCTCCAGAGACATTGCGGATTGTGCGAAGAGCGTTAAGAAAGTTAGGACCTCCGTTCAGGTGAGAGGGATCGTCATGGGGGTCGCCGATGATTAAACACCTCGGTAGCTCATTGTGGAAGCTGAACGTCAGCGTGAATTCGCCGAATATATTAACGCGACAAAGGCCATCCTCACCAGTGTTCGATCCCCTGGTATGTTCGCGAGTGCAGTCAAGAACATTCAGCTCATCTATTGCAGGCAGAGGTGTCGTCGGTTATCCGCTGGATGTTTCTCACCTTCATCAAGGATCCTACTCGTCAGTTTCAACCCTTGAGGCCATTACCTGGCTGACGCCTCAGATTAGCGTCTAGTCCACATGTTCTCGCTTTGCAACCTGCTTTCGATATCTCAGTTATCCCAATTGAACGTGTTCTGCCACGCGATACTCTATCAATTCTCTTTTCCAAAAAAATGGGAGATTTACTACCGTATTCCGGCTTCCAGTCTGCCGTGTTGTAGTCATATAAATGGCTCCAAAGTTCTGTGCAAGTTTTTCTCCCGCAGTGCGATACTGTCCGGAAGTTATGTAAAATGATACTGTAGACGCGGCAAGACGCGGGGGTCGTAATTGGTTTGGACGATCCGACAGATCTTGAGCGTGACACCAAAAAAATGAGAACAAGGCTAAGTTGAGAGATCAGGTCCTGCGAAATCAAAAGGCAGGGGCTAAGCTGCTCTCTGCTAGTAAAGGCTAATTTGAAAGCAACGCGATTTTGCGAAAATTTGAATGGGGCGAAGAGGCGAAGAATTGTGCACTTTAGAAGATATCAGCTAAATTATCCTGAAGATAGGGATAAACCCAAGATTCAGCGACACCATAGGTGTTAGGAGGAGGAGTGATGGGATCATAGGAGAGTCGCATCACGGCTGTGACGTGACCACAACTTGCCCCTAAACAAAGACCATGTGTATCATTCCCAATCGCAACACATTCCGCCAAACCGCACCAGTTCTCCCGAGGTCGGTATGGCTGCACTGCCGAGGAGACACTCGCCATCGCATGCAAGGACCAGCACACGAATGCCAGCGAGATCTTCCATTTCTCTCGGAGTCCGCAATGCAATACCGACCAATTGTATGTATCAGGGTCGAGCCTTCGTTGGTGGACTGATAGTTAACTCCGGCAGCGGCCGGAACGTTGGCGCAAGGATCTCAAATCTCATCCCAAATCAAAATGGTTCTGTTGCGACCCTGTTGCCTACACGCAGGACCGCGCACTCGTGATTCGCCCGGACAACGTATGGATCGCGATCTTATCTTAGTTTAATTTCTTCGTCAGCGCGCGTGCAGAACTCCTTCGTGCAAACCTCGTCGCACACCGCGGGAAACGGGTGCTCGTCGTAGCTGTTGAGCCAGCAACGCGCACTTCGGGGAGATCGCCCGCCAGATCATGGCGACCCTCGTGGAGAAGAATGTCGTAGATCCGACTCTGCGTGGGCGACGCCCGCCTTCACGACGACCACCGCCAACGACACCACCGGCGCCGTGCTCCTCGTGGCGACCCTGAAAAATACTTCACCTACCTAATCATGCTGGGTGGCTGCGGTATCTCGCAGGTGACACTGGAAGGAGGGCGGTCTGATTGGATGGACATCCTTGGACGGCTCGAGAAGCTCAAGGAGTACGGGCTCGAGATCTCCGCATGGTACCATCTCCTCCGACCCGTGATTGCCCGCTTTGTCGCCGCGTTTGACAAGCCCACGAGCCCCGCCAACGTCGATTTCTGGCAGCGCGTTGCATTCTATGAACCCGGCGGCAGCGGGCGGGGTGACTATTAAGTACACTGGTTGGATCACTGCGTTCACCACCTTCAGCAAGAAGGGTGAGTGGCTAGGGCATCGTCTGGACACGGTACATCTCCCTGCATCGTATGCACACGGTGAGGCAGCTACTGATCCGACGCTCAGACAGCCGCTGCCTCCGGTGCCCCCGAGACCCTCAGCGCTGCAGAGTTCTGGGCAGCACACACGGACCCGAATCATCTGAGCACTGACCTCGGCCTCGACGGGACGCCCTATCACCGCATTGGATCGGGTGAGGTCCCGCCGGGCTACGGCGAAGTTGACGTCACGCTCAACGACGACGGGGTGGTCTTCCCGTGCGCGATGGTCACAAACACCGGTGGCACGCGCGTATCCTCGAGCCACGATGTCACGCTCTCTTCCAGCGGCGAGGACGACACGGTGCGCCCGGTCGCGGGGTGGTGGCTGTTTGTCAAGGAGGAGGATGAAATGGAGGCGAGGGCGTATAAGGCGTACAGGGATTCACTGGGGTATTAGTTTGTGGCGCGGTGAGTTTGTGGCGCGGTGAGTTTGTGGCGCGGTGGCGTGTTTCCGCGTGTTCGCTAATAATCTTGAAGCTGAAGTTGCGGCACACACCTTGATTTGCGCGCATTTAAGGCGATCTGCGTTTGATCTTGATGGGAAGTCTGATGCCTCCGCCGTCCGGCCTCTTCCGTTTAATCCAGTACAATTCCAGTGTTCACCTCTTTGCTAACAATTTCCCTCCGCATTTCAAAGAACATAGGTAATAGCCATTTTATCAAGCCGCATTCCTCGAACAAGAGCCAGCTTTCCTTTACATCCATACACACACAATACAACAATAATGGTCCAATGAGTAAGATAACACCGAAAGCAAGACGAAACACATTACAGTAAAGATCAAATCTACGTTTTCCCTCGAAGCTGAAAAGTACTAGATATTCAAACTCGAGATCCGGCACTCCTTTCAAGGCGCCGTCAGCACACATTATCTGAGGGCGTTTTAGTCCTGACCTCAGACCTGTATCCACGAAAAATTGGTCAGATAGGTTGAGTCGATAGTTAAAAGGCGTGCCTGACATGCTAATGACGAGAACATGTTAGAAGATTGTGCAACAAATGGCATCTATGCAATATTTACCAGCGCAGGCATTCCCTAGGATCGAACGCGTTTCGTTTATGTTCTCCGTGAGTTTCCGCTGAAGTTCGGCCTCCAAAATGAGCTGCAAATATGGGTTAATTCCTGGAAGGGGAGCATGATGAGCAGACTGGCCTGAACTTCAGTACGAATTTTGTCGACGCTATTGGTACATTCCGCGACGCGTCTGCTGAGGTCCCAATATTGCTTCCAAGTGAGTTTCTCCCCTTCTAGAAGGCGGCATTGTATTTTCGACCCGGATCGGTTGACTCTTGATCTCGATTAGCAGTGGAGAAAGAGGTGAATTATAAAAATTCACTCCAACAGTCGGACCCATTCCTCCGCGAGACGGAATTGGTCTCTTGGGTGCGCACACATTGATTTCGCTCGTTCAAAAATATCTTCGGCTCGCTGGATACTGTGCTCGAGCTGGTGAAGCCGTGTTCTTCCCCTCTTGAGGTAGAGGTTATATATCAAAACGAATGCAATAACAAAGCCAAGGGCCGTGCAGCGAAGAATATTATTTGGAATCAAGGACACAGAGCCGAGAAGAATGGACGATAGCAGCTGTTCGTCGGCTCGCATGACAAGGACTCTTGGAGGAATTTGACGTTTGGTGATTTCCCGCAGGCGGGCTTTATACGGCGATGTTGAGCGTTTTATTTTCACTCCATGTGGTGGAACAGCTTTGTGGAAAAGTACTCGATGGGGGAACGAAGCTAGTTGGACAGGTCCGACCGGTTGTTAATTCTCAGATTTTTTTCTCGCACACTTCGGAACCCTGAACACATCAGTTAATATCGCGACCTTCAATCAGCATCGTGGCATATAGCTGTGGGCTCCTTCTGAATGGAGAGCTTTCATGACATTGCAGTTCCAGGGTCGAAGGACTGTGGACGAGGGAAACCTGAATAATACTAGATCTATTTGAAGAAGAGAGATATACTCTATGCTTGGTGCACAAGGTTGCCTCGCGGATAAGTCGCCTTTTTTATGTAGTAGCAGTAAGCCGTCAGGTTCGTGAATGACCAGCAGCGCATGTCAATGGGAGAAGCATAAACATTCAATACCGTTACGCCGATACCCGGTCGCTTTGCCTTCAAGCTATCGGGTCAAATTTCTTCGCGTTTTGACAATTTACTTATTTTGTCTTGTACGACATCGTACACTGGCAAGCGACAGCTCGCAAGGCACCATTTCCGCGAACTTTTCCTTTTCGCACGAGACAGACACGCCAAAAAAAAATGAAGGTCTAGAAGTTCTTTCGTCATCTAAGTTGCTGATGTTGGAGTCTGGAGCCAGTTACACCCGAACCCCAAATGTGCGCAGTTGGTCATGGGAGATCTTTCCTACGCACTTACTGTGGTCCGACAGGATACCTGAGTCTGTTGATGTACGAGTGGAGGCAATTTCCCGTCGCCTTTCTTGGTTCAATTTCTGAAATAGGGAAAACTTGGGGCCAGATGACTCATACCTTTACCCAACGCCCCGAGAACGGCGCAATAAAAATTTTAACTATAGACTTCCGTTAGTATGCAATGCAACCTGTCAGTACCTAGTGGAAGATTAGACGTCAGATCCTCGTCAATTTTTGTGAAACGGCCTCGAGGTGTCAGGGATGTCAGGTTTTGGAAACTGATTGTAGTAACTTGCGGAGGAGGATCGGCACCAATCGAAATGAGGACACGCTGAGCGCCGAACAAGCGCCGTCTTCTACCGCGTAAATGCTCGAATACCGTTGTCAAATCACCGGGCAAAGCCCGAGTAACCACACCGAGGTACATGTACAAGCGGAACGGGAAGCGGGCAGTCAGCTAAATCCATTCATGGCTCATAGAAAGTTTGCGAGGCCGCCAACACCTGTGATCCAAACAACGCCACCATCTATATTTGGAAATTTTGGGAAGCGCAGCACAGCCACTGCGAATCTGCGATTCAGACGCTTTCTCCTTCCGTTGGTAGACTCGTAAACAGTAGGGGCAGTCCAAGTAGGCGATTGCGGAGGGATTATGGATGGATTGTATGAAGGATTATGAGAGGATTGTCGAATTTTAAAGATCACGATTCTGTAAAGTCGCAGAGTCTCAGACTCTCAAATACAATTGAGACCTTGACTGGCGGAATAATCCATAATCAGCCCTAATCCTTCGTAAAATCACCTCCGGAAGCGCTATACACGCATTATGCAGGATTATGGATTTAAAGGATTCTCGCACGCCTAAATAAAACCGATAAGCCCTCCATAATCCTCTACTCTGACTACCCCTAGTCTTCCCTGCGGCGGTAAATCTTGTGGGGACTGGTACAACCCGGGCTGTGCGGAAGGCTTGGGCTGCCCAAGAGTTTGGAATGTATGCCAGGTGGAGGTTGGGTAGAGAAAATAAGAACCCGGCCTGCTCATTTATTATCAGCGACTGCCTAGTGGCCGGTCTAGCTAGTGGGCCATTTACATAATACAGGAGGGTACAATGTATAATGTTCAGGTTTGGGACCTGTGGCATGGTACGCGACCTATGAGGACTCTGTACGCCAAATTTGGAGGCAAATTACGGCGCCGATCAAAAGCAGTGCGTGGTTTTGATGGCGATGGTGGACGTGTGAACATCATTTCTTATATCCGAAGACTGCTTCACGCTTTCTCCTTCCCATTTCTCCACCAATTCTGCACCGATTCAGATGGTCTGGGGCTTGTTCTCATCGTCTGATCCTGTAGAATGACATAGGCTCGTCGTATGCATTGATACCGCTCCAGCTCACCCCCTGGAACCTCATGGAAGACCGCTATCTCATCTCCAGTGGTCCACTGCAGCAACCACTGTAGAGAACCAGCCATACATGCTACACGCCTAGAACTTTGGTAATGGACTTTAAATATACTACAATCCCTCCTCCCCTATCCATTGGATTTTACCTACCTTATTTCCTGACCACAGCGGGGTACATGTCAAAATCCCCCAATTTCCTTCGCATGTATGGATGAACTTTTCTTGAGGGGTTTTCGGTGTGTGGAGGCCGTCCTTTGCTGACAAGTATGTGCTAATACATCTTATTTAGCCATGTGTATCCTCTTTTCCCGCAAAAACCCGCTATGTGCTTCGTAGAGCGTGCCATTCAATCCACACCCCGATTTCACCCTTCATCCCTTGGCTTGAAGGGAACTACTTATTGTGCTCATACACCTCAGATTCGCCTTTTGGGTGTATATAATGGTAGTCTTATATCCTTTGGTTGATTTGGGATACATTGAGGTGGTCACCACGAATTCAAACAAGCGATTTAAGGCGGTGGCCCACTGCCCCGTTTTTTTCCATTTTGGGAAAGCACGAGAAGAAAAATTCGGTAGGTCCGGAAACCATCACCTAAATTCGTGGAAAATATATCAACTCACTCATAGGATCCTTACCTTACTTAAAGTGCCAACATATCTGTATCCAGCTCAATTTATGCGTGCGCACGAGGCCAAAAGTACTAAGGTGGCCCAGTACCCAGTCGCTGATAATAGTTTCTCGCAGTCAAGACTCCACAAAGATTTATGATAGTCGATAAATCTTACATCATACTGCTCATTATGAGGTCGACTCCGCAGAGTTTTATACGCTGGCGTTGCAGTATCGAGGGCTCGGATGGTGGTTCCTGGACAATGTTTTGTTAGAATTGATTATATGTCGCTTGCCTTGCCACTGTCAAAATCAAAGGGCACCGTGTCACAGATGGGGTTAGTTTGGGAGCCTAATTTGATTTTTCCGGCGAAGCTTTGAGTCCGGGAACTATTGACACATTTGGCACTGCCGACAGTTCCTGGCAGTACCTCAAGATGCTTTCAACGTGTGCTAAAAATAGTGGGGACGATAGGGCGAGTCTGATTCGAATCGAACAATTTGAACATAGATCGTTTTGTCATAAATATGAGGTCTGACCCTGACAGTATGCAGTGGCTGTCCTTCCTTCCCCACATGTGCGCCAATCTTTCTCAGTTGCTATCCTCCATCCTCTTCGGCTCTTGTCTTTGATTCCCTACGATAGACTCTGCTACACTGCCTTTGTTGTCGCCACCGGCCTAGCTCTCATCTATGCCGTCATATGAACTTGAAGCGCCCGTCAGTGCAGCTCGGCCAACCCGAGGACGCCGTCAGGAAAAGGGAAGATATTATTCAAGAAGCGAAAGTATTTTGTCCGCGAAACCTCCTCGGCGTAACAGCAGAAGGAATGCAACTGTTAGAGTAGGCATAATTCGCCCCTTCGTCCTTAGCGCTTACCTTTGTCACATAATTAAACGATTGGCGTCGATGATCCAATGCCGCATATTGGAAACGGATGCCATCATCTAGAGGAAATATCGCGCGCTTTCTCGAGACATCGATGATTGTGCCAAGGTCGTCAGGAAGATTAAGACTGCCGTTCAGGTGAGAGCATTCATCATGGAGACCCACTATGATTAAAACACTGTCTTTGATGATAGCTCATCGTGGAAGCTGAACGCCAACATAAATTTGCAGAAGATATCAATGCGACAAAACTCATCCTTGACGGTGTTCGAACCCCTGGTACGTTCTTTGAGGAAGTCCAAGAATATTTCAACTCACCTGTTGAGGCAAAGGTGGCCCCGGATTTCGCCCTATGTTTCTTATACGTCAGTTTTTAAGCCTTAGAACGTTATCGGCTTGCTTACACTCATATTAGGGTCTAATCTACTATTCTCGATTTTTTCCAGCTCTTTCGACGCATTCATTATCCCACATCGATCCTGTTCTGTACTTATCAAGAAAATGCTTACCGCAGTTCTTCTTCGAGTCTGCCGTCTTGGTAGAATCCGAGCTTTGTCCCAAGTATCTTCCCGCAGTATTGGGTGTGATACTATCCAGCCTTCCAATCGTAGCTGATACGCACTCGAGAATTCTACGTCAAACCAAGTAAGATTAAATTCTGCAAAAAAGAAAGACACTGACTAGCAATATGCCCGCCGTTGCTGCCGTAAATCCACAACCCGAACGACCCGAAAGAGGTACTTGAATCCACCCTGACCTGGTGGTTCCGGAAGGGAATTCTGCCAAGGCGGCACCCCGCCGCACAACGATGGGATTTTTACGGGGGACTCTTTGTCGGCATGCAGAATCACCGGATGTTGTGAGCCGCCAATACTGAAAGTAGCATGCAATAATGCGCCAGAATCTTGGCCGTATATATCTAACCCTTCAGAAAACGACAACTACCATAAGAATCGGCTTGAAAGGGGTGTAAAGGGATTCAAGATGATGCATTCCGGGCGTTCTTGACGACCCGATGACAGATACCGAGTTGCCACGTCGTCGTCGACATAGATAAATTGAAATCGGTTTCGAAAGAAGAATTCAACAACGAGGTACGAGACATTGTTGAAGCGTCTGTCTAGGAGAGACTAAAGAAGAATCGGGGAGCGACTCGGTGGAATTTTGAATTTCTTTGGGGGACACAAAACAGACAGGGCAAGCTGAGGGTAGACCGAGTGAAATCCAAAGCAGATGAGTTGATAAAAGCCCTGCTATTGTAAGGAGCAAATTTGAGCGAAGAACTTCGAAGGCCAGAATCCGGGCGACTTCAGAAAGACCAATCCGAAAAAGGAAGTGGGCAGATAAACATCAACAACACGGCACAGCATTGTGTGCACGCAGCTTGCCACTGCAGCTGCCCAGTGCCACCGTCTTGGGCCTTGGCTCAGTGAATCTAGGGGCAGTGACATTCATCCTATTGTGCCTTAAGAACGTCTTGTTCTCTCTCCTCCGATCCTCAGTTCCCACAGCGGTCCCCGATCTCAATCACCGCCTTTGTTCTTGTCTTTTGTTCTTTCGAGTCAAAAGACCCGGTCTACCCACGAGCTCAGCTCATAAATCTAGAATGCCTCCCCGTTTTATCATCCAAGATGAGGGCACAATCCGTGAGACGCGCGACGACACCCCACCGCGTCCCCGCAAGCGTCAGCGCACAGACTCGGCCATCGACACCGGTGGATATAGTGACATCGACTGTCTAACGTCGGTAGGACCTGTGGAAGACGACCTGGAGTTCTACAGGAGCGAGGCTGGAGCAAATTGGTTGTGCGCGTCGCAAGTACCCGCTTCAAGGTGACTTGAACCCGCCGCTTCATTATACTTGACCTCATGCGTGCAGATTAATGGATCGTTGCTTTCGGATGCCTCACCTGTGTTGCAGGACATTCTTGCCGCGCATCGGGCAGATGCCCCTTGGTTCTCATCGCCGACGCGGATGAGTTTCGTGCACTCTTATGGGCCTTGTACGCCAGGTAGTGCACGATTGTTTCGATTCCTAATCGCTCTGACCATCCCATCAGCCCCCAAGAGCGCGCAGCTCAGCCCCGCGAACACGACGATCTCGACCGCCTCCTCCTGATCGCTGCCATCTCCCGCCAATACCGTTGTGCTACCCTCGAGACCTGGGCCAAAGCCGCACTCCTCCGCACCGTCACCTCCAACGATGCGTTCATCGCCAGCTGCTCTCCGCCCTGTTCAAGCGTCTCGTCGACTGCGCCATGCGCACGCGGAACGACGCGCTGCTGAGCGCACCATCACGCAGTGGCACTGCGCATCCGCGCTGGCGACGCCCCAAGTGTGCCTGCGATACTTGTGGCGGACACGCATGAGCTCCCGCGCCTTCGCGGCGTCGCGTACTACGCGCACATCCAGAGCATGCTCGCAGCGCAGCAGGAGGGGAGGGGGGTGTCACCGAGCGCGGCGCGACGCAGTTCGCGACGGACCCGAAGCTGAGCAACGCGCAGGTGATGCGCCTGCTGTCGGGCCACTGGTCGCTCGTGAGCCTGTGGGAGCGCCTGCGGCGCACCCCGCCCAAGTTCGCGTGTGGCGAGGGTGCAACAAGGGGATGGGAAAGTGTGCGGTGGTATGGGCGGAGCGTTGGAGCATCGCGTGCGCTTCGAAGAAGATCAATGCGATGAGCTCGGCGAGTGTGTTGGCGCTGTTGGGTGTGATGCGTGAACTGCTTGCGGCGGATCCAGAGTTGGCGAAGAATATACCTGCGCAGTGTAAGCTCGCTGCGCTTGACGCGGTCAAGACACAAGTGAAGGTGCTGGAGGACGGACTGGCAGATCATTTTTTTGGGTGGCTTTGAGCCGCATCGGTCCTGTTTCCTTGGATGGCTTTGAATTGCTCTGGAGCTTTGTGCTGGACTAGTCTCTTGCAATAGGACTTTGCATTGAACTCGGTAGGTAATTATGCGTGTAATACTCAAGTCCTGTACAGTGTATTTTTAATTTTTTGTACATTACATCGACTCGGATGGGCGCCAATCAGTATGAAGTCGCGCCGTCACGAGTCACGTCTCGTCCTTTCGCCTAGCCTCCCTCTCTAATTCGCGAAATTGGCCCAGTTCTGAAAGACTCGTCGGTCACATTACAACAAAGCAGTAGCACCGTTGGCAGTGCACCACCGTCGAATTCCAACCGAAGTTGGACCGAAGCCTTCAAGTTTGACGCCTTGACACGTTCTTCGGGATTGCCATCGAAGGACGAACTCTTGCGCCGAGCCTGAAAGCACTGCATGCCCCTACGGGCGCTCACTTCCTCGAGTAATGACGTGTGAGATTGATGTGAGCCTTGATCGGAGCGTGAGGCTCTCACCGAAACAGGAACAGTGCTCCGAGACATCGAGAAGAACTTTTGTCGGCTCCAATTGACGCACGAGAAGAACTTTTTGTCGGCTTCAAGTTTGACGCCACCGTTTGTCGGCTAATATCTCCCTCGGGCTGCGCAAACAAGTAGCCCCCAATGTGGCAAATGCTGCTTCCAGAGCCGGCGACAATACTAATAGAACTCGACACTCGAATCGCCAGTAACTGTCTCTCGACAAACTTTCCGTCCCCCCTCCCCCCCGCGGCGTTACCTCTCTCTCACGCCAACTAACTGAGAAAGCCTTATCATCGTCGGAGAAAATACCGACCACTATGGCAACAGGGACTGGACAGCTTCGGTTATGCGGCACGGCTGTTCGGCAGGCGTGATTGGCGATGGCGTTTGACCCTTTGGGTGCGAGGACCCCAAATACAAGTTGTTTTACCTACTATCGTGAGGGTAGCTTCAAGTGCTAGGCCGGAAATAATGGCATATACAGATTCTGAATCTGGGTATTTATCATAAATTCTAATTCATTCTAATTCTGCGTAAGAAAATTAAACCGCGTCGTCTGATACGGTAGGCATTTTGGGAAGGTGGTTGAATTTTATTGTTCAACTCGGGTGATGCTTCCCCGCCATAAAGTACGGGCAAGAGCTCGTCACCATAAAGGAATGAAATTCTCATTGTCAGAACTTTGCCCAGGCAGTGTCTAGGCGACCAGCGGGTAGTACAGCTTCGGGATGCATCCAATTTCGACAACAATGCAACTACACACCGCCAAAAATAAACCAGGTAATCTGTAATGCTAATATCATTACTTTCCCGTTCGATGCATTTTGGCTTCGCTGGGAACCTCAATTTCTGTTTCTCTCGGTGTTCTTTTGAGGTGTATCACTGTGTCTTGGACCCGACAGTAGTCTTCTGGATGGGCTCTCAACACTTTCTCCATCCCTCCTTGATTTTTCTAAATTCTCTATGCTGTTGGTTCCTCAACAGGTCTGATTCTTCTTGTCATGTTGTGCTTCTGGCCAACCACCTCACTATAGGAGGTTTAAGTGTGCTCATCCTTCTGACTACATTCTGGGGCTGATAGTCCATGGTTTGGTAAAAGTACTCTAGGGTCGTTAGATAGTGCCCCGGTTTGCTGGATATTCCACCGATTCATCCCAATGTTGTGTCTTACAAAATCTGTTCTATTGTTCGACTTCATTGCATGAGATAGGTCTTTCAGATTACGCGAGGTTCAATGTTTTCTTCAACAGATCTAGATCCTCTCATGATTCCTGTGACTCCAGTATCCGTAAATCGCCAGGCTCTGGTGTCTGTTCACATGTTAACGACTTTAATAACTTGAAGTTGGCTTTCAGTCGGGCTCTGAATTCCAATTGCTATCTATGGTTAAATATTTTGCTCGCAGGATTGTAGATGACTGGTGGATTCATTTTACTTTCGAACCTGATTTCCGAAATCAGGCACACACCAGAACCTAAGGTGGCTATAGACTCCAATCCATGCGGGTTCAAAAAACAGGGCTTTATTGGAAGGTTATGCTCATTCTGACCAAGAACAATCCTATTCCTTCTCCACATTGTTGTCCAGTATGGTTGAACTGGTTCAAACTGTGCAAAAACTCCGCATAATCCTTGTGGTTCCAGGAAAATTTCCTCATTGATGTGGTTCTTGCAGAGTCAGTTCAGATATGCCAGCAAATCATGTCGCAGAGGCCAAAGCCAAATTTTCTGGATCTTAGCATCGTGCTGGGTTTGACTGGCACCATTTACTACATTCGCCCCAACCTCCTTTGCGTAAAAATTTAATTCTTAGGATGAACTGAAATTTTAACAAAATTCGGCCCAGATTTTTGCACAGGAGCCAACCCAAAGAACTCGTGAAATGGGTGCAACTAGATGCCCCATCCCGTACCATGTGATGTGACTCCACTTTGCGGTTTACATTGAAATCACTGCAGAAAGCTTTGCTCATTCCCTAAATTAATTAGCTGGAACTCAATCCAAACCCTTGTAGAAATCACAATCACATCGGCACGACCGAGCCCAAATCAAACCGTGGGAAAGTCCATTGATGGCTTGATGCGCACTTTCATAGAATTCCCCCGACCCTCCGCATGGTTCTGTGCCTGTAAAATGCACATGGACCTGAAACGACCCTTGACAAGCTCCAACATATCACATCAAGCAATCCCCTTGGGACCATATGTGGATTCCCTGATTTCCCGGACAACCGACTGCTCATTGGACCAATGAAGTTTCGCCAAGGTCTAGGCATTCTTGCATATGATACTCTCCTCCCCATGACTCTCTCTATTCCAAATTTATCAGTTGTTTCATCATTTTAGGCTGTGTGCACCACATGGACCGTTGATTTACCTACATCCAATTTCATATATACTTGTCCGATATTCGGGCTCTGGAAAGGTATTCAAGCTTCCTGTACAGTGTGGCAATTCCCCTCTTACTGTAACAGAGAATATACTCCGTTTCACCAAAACTTATCTTGACTCAGTTCCTGAAGAATACACTCAGAGAACTTCACTTATCGCCTTTTCACCCTCCAATCCTATCCAAACCACTCTCGACCATTCAGGTATATCTTGCTGTATTTAACGCTGACTTTATCAATTCTACAGGCTACCTATATGCTTCCATGTTACCACACATCTCACCGTCTATCCTGTGCATTCCCCAATTCACCGTGTTGTCAGATACCTATTGGGTCATCTGAAAATAGTTCAGCTCTTGCGGCATTTGGAGTCCATTGCTAGTCTATCCGCACTCAACCGACTATCGTGACTAACGACAAGTCTCAATGATATTTCGGAGTATCTTTTATACGACGTCACAGTGATTCCAGTGTAGGACTAGGTGTTACTCATCTCGGGGAATTTTGACTTGTGGATCCGATAATAAAAGGAGATTCATACTAATATTAATGGATAAAAGCTCGACCTCCTTCGGGTTTCTCACGCCGTCCCAATATTAATGAGTCTCATTCCGACTCTTGCTTTTAACTGTGTATGATTCCTGTGAGTAATGAAAAAGTTTCGGAAAGGGTTTGATTTTTTTGCCTCGTGACCATTGGTCAGCCTGCCTGTGAGTGAGAGGTGACACTTGTGGTGAGGACTGTACTACGGTGCCGTAGTTGTTGCCTTTTTGTGCATACATGCCTAATTGATGGGCATGTTGGGGCGGCCGTTCCCTGATCATAACTCTGACGAGCATTTGAACAGCCCTGTCTCTTTGCTTGTCTTATGATCACATTTTGTTGTTCATTGAACAAGAAAGTGTTCGATCTTGTTTGATCTTGAGGACTCAAGCTCTGTGAGTTGAAGAGTCTACCCCTCAGTCTCAAAACATTAAGGATGTTTTCTAGAGAGAGAAAAGAGTGTTGTCTGTGTATGCACAATGGATAAGACTCAGGATAATATATTAGCTTGACGCGGTCCCATTTTCTGGAACATGCCAAGTTGTAGCGTACAGTACATCAGCCTCAATAATATACCGTGCTACACCACCATCCCAGTACCCTCGACGAGCTCACCCCTTTCGAGGCTGTAGATCTCAGGCACCGAGATAGCAGCCTATAAACACATGTGGAGCTACCAAAATTTGTATGAGGCCAAGTCAGGACAATTAAAATTCGCAATTTTGAGCACACTGTTTAATCACCTTTACAGACGCTGCCTGGACCACCGATGGCAAGTGTGCTGCTATTTATTCGCATCTGGATTTTCAATGTCATCTATGTTATGACCAGCACCTTGTAAGAAATAATGTGTATCCCTATGAGTTGTTCAAGAAATTCGGCGCATACTTTTGTCGGGGGGAAGCATCACCCCAGTCGAACAACAAAATTCAACCACCTTCCCAAAATGGCCTACCGTATCAGACGACGCGGTTTAATTTTCTTACGCAGAATTAGAATGAATTAGAATTTATGATAAATACCCAGATTCAGAATCTGCATATGCCATTATTTTCAGCCTAGCACTTGAAGCTACCCTCAAGATAGTAGGTAAAACAACTTGTATTTGGGGTCCTCGCACCCAAAGGGTCAAACGCCATCGCCAATCACGCCTGCCGAACAGCCGTGCCGCATAACCGAAGCTGTCCAGTCCCTGTTGCCATAGACCACAGCACTTTTCAACAGAGAAAAGCTCATTGCCGTCGTTAGAAAAAATTTAAAACACCAACTATTGCACCTTCTGTCCCTGCCATCCAGCCCTAAAAGAAAAATTACTTGCCAGGGACAATTCTACTCCTCGTTGTCGTCTTCTCTCTGCCGAGTGCACGTTCCGAACCTTTTTTCCCTGGTGAGTTTGGGGCTCAATGCATTTGCTGGCTTTAAAATTCACCTGGTAGTTAGGGTACCAAGATGACTGAGCATCCCCGAAAGACCAACGAGCTGGGTTCTCAAAGTCTGGCTTGGTCTTTGAGTAGTCATCAGCGCTACCTGGTCCTATCTCGTGGAAAAATTAGACGCCAGATCGTGCCATGTGCTGCACCTGACAGGATGTCGTGAGGAACAAGCTGAAGGAAGGAGCGCATTCCGATTCCCGAAAGATGGCATCTATTAATACTTAAACATTGTACAGGTTAAAGGCTATCTCCCCATCGCGGAGTTCACGACAACATGTTGGTCGGGGGTTGGAAAAGATTGCCGAGCGAGCCTCATTTGGAGGTCCGGTCGAGATTTAAATCTCTGAACCTCCTGCTATTCCTCAATTGGGAACACCTGGGCCTACGAAGCTAACCATTCTAGCGCCAAAGTAACCTTATTGACATCTTGACAAAAATGTTTCGGCCAAGACACATGAAGATGTGTCCGCCGTCGACTTGGACCCAATTCCTCGCATTATGTCGACGGATGGCCGTCCCATCAAACACTCAGGAACCCGCACAGAATGACGATTGATCCGGTGAAGTGGCCTGATGAAGTTGCAAACGAAGCGGCAGCCTCTGTGCTCCATGATTACACAGGATTCAGGCATATATCACGTTGCTTCTACGGCGCGATTGTAGTCAGCCTTCTTAGGGATCGGCCTGCTTGTCTGTTCCATACCCGAATAGTACACATACCCGAAACCCTCCAAATTAAACGAACCACTGTGTCGCAACGGAAATGCCCAATCCAGCTAGCCTCGTGTCACCTAACAAATCAAGTTCGAACGAACTCTATGTTTTCGATGGATTTGCACGCCGGATATGTTGCACATCGTTGTCGAAGGGGAAGGCTCGGGCCCTGCCAACGTTCTTTCGGAACAACAAGCATCCTAATCTGATTCGTCTCTCTTCGATCATGGTGGCCCCGACTGCCATTGACCAAGATTCAATATGAATGCTTTCTTCTCGCAAGCCACGTTTCCTGCGTTATATTTATCTTTATCTCCACCTTCCCGGTCGGTTCGAAGGATCCATTGCAAAACATGCTGATGGTGTCCTAATCACTTTGCCGCATCACCCCAGTATAGATAGTTTTTCCCAGAGAAGGGACGACGAACAGTTTTTGGATGCGGATGCTGAACTGCAGTGTTGTCTATCACAGTACTAGCCTATAAGCTGAGGGATTCTCGGCGCTCGCAATATTCTCGAAGTCAGCTGTCGTGCGAGTGATAAACGACGTTGCGACGCCACACCGCAACCGCGCCTGGAAGGATTGTTGAATGCCAGCGGCAATGATCTTGTTCCGTAGGCGGTCATACAGCCTTTCAATGCGGCATGTGCCAAATGGGGAACCGGCTACCCATCGAACTTACAGCCTTTTGAAACCTGGCCAGCTTTCCCCATCATCTGGATGGGTACATATAGACGAAGAAAACCCTATAAAGCGCGCATCCTCAGACTGCGGTGACGAACTTCAAGTGTCGAATCCTCAACCCCTTCTCTTGGTGCGCAATGCGAGTCGACGACCAGCTACTCTCGTCCATTCTACTCGGATCTGTGTCCTTGATTCCAAATAATAGTCTTCGCTATACGGCCCTCGGATCCGCTGTTGCGTTTGCTTTGGTCTACAACCTCCTCCCTGAGCGAGCAACGCGCATTCGTCAGCTCGAGCACATTATCCAGCAAACCGAAGAAGGTTTTGGAAGGGCCAAGTCCAAGTGCGCTTGCCCCAGAGACCAGCTGCGTCTCGCGGAGGAGTGGATCCAATTTTTGGAGTGAAGTTTCTCATCTCACCCTCTTTCACGCTGCTTATCTGTCTCACAGAGTCAAACGATCCTCGTCGAAGATGCACTGCTGCCTTCTAGAGGGGAAGAGGCTCACCTGGAAGCAATACTGGGACCTCAACAAACGCGTCGCGGAATGTACCACCAGCGTCAACAATATTCGCACCGCGGTTCAGGCGTGTCTTTTCATCATGCTACACGTACTCAAATTGACTGGTATATACAGCTCATTGTGGAAGCTGAGCTTCAGCGTAAGCTCACGGAAGACATCAACGAAAAGCATTCCATTCTTGCGAATGCCTGCACAGGTACGTATGAACATCCCCTGCCGCACACTCTTTTGACGCTGTCCTCGTACTAGCGTGCCAGGTGAATCAACACAACCTCTCCGACAAGTATGTTTGTGCGTACAGCCTAAGGTCAGAATTTTAACCATCGATATCCTGGCATTTGCCCGTTGACCCCCTAAAACAGTGCTGGATCTCAAGTCTAAATCGTTTCCGTTTTTGCTGTCGGCGCAAATTCCTTTGATTTGAATTTGGATTGTGTTTTTGCGTAACGTTTCCATTTTTCTGTCGGTGCAAATTCCATCCTTTGATTTGAACTTGCATATGTTTTTGTTTTATTTGTTTTTGAAGTATTGTAATGATCTGTCGCTATCGAGTGTACCAGTTTCTTCTTCTTTCTTTCGTTGTATCACTCTACATGAATTCAGACCAACCAAATCACGGGGGCTTTCTGTTCTTCGCAATTTGTTTGATCTGCCGATCAGGTGCAGATCAGTCATCAGTTCAACGCAGATCTTCCATCAGTGGCGATGCGACAGCTAAGGTGACAGTCACGGCCGATCATCCTGTGTCCATTACAAATACTGTGAACTGCTTGCGGTGGATCAGGAGTTGGCGAAGAATATACCTGCGCAGTGCAAGCTCGCCGGGATGCGGTCAAGACACAAGTGAAGGTGCTGGAGGACGGACTAGCAGATCATTTTTTTGGGTGGCTTTGAGCCGCATCGGTCCTGTTTCCTTGGATGGCTTTGAACTTGCTCTGGAGCTTTGTGCTGGACTCAGTCTCTTGCAATAGGACTCTTGCATTGAACTCGGTAGGTAAATTATGCGTGTAATACTCAAGTCCTGTACACTGTATTTTTTACTTTTTTGTACATTTTCTCTATGAGCGCCAAGTCACGCCGTCATGAGCTACGTCTTGTCCACATTTAACCTTCTCAATTGGACATTGAATGCCTCACCGACAGCTATCTTTTTCCGCATGATAGAAATCGGTGGATTAATGGACCCCGGGTTTCAAGGACATTGGATTGCACCTCTCTAATTTGCGAAATTGGCCCAGTTCTGAAAGACTCGGATCTCGGTCTAGACCGTCTACATCACATTTACAACAAAGCGAGGTACGAGCTCAAATTTTGTTGTAGCGTCTGTTTATAAGAGACTACATCACATTACATTACTACAAAATCAGGGCACCGTTGGCAATGCACCGCCGTCAAATTCGGACCGAAGTTAGACCGAAGTTGGAGTTGGAGTCAGAACTGTTGGACCGAAGCTTCAAGGTTGACGCCTTTGACACATTCTTCGGGATTACCATCGAAGGAGGAACTCTTGCGCCGAGCCTGATGCCCCGCCTACGGGCGCTCATTCCTCGAGTAATGACGTGTGAGAATCGATCCTTGATCGGAGTGTGAGACTCATACTAAATTTGACGCCACCGAGAAGAACTTTTTGTCGGCTTCCTGGAAACCGGCGTTCCTGAGCGGGACCGTGCCGTGTAATTCTACCTACCTACCTACCTACCAAGTTCGACGCCGCCGGGAAGAACTTTTTATCGGCTGATAGTATCTCCCTCGGACTGCTCAAACGAGTAGCCCCCAATGTGGCAAATGCTGCTTCCACAGCCGGCGACAATACTAGTAGAACTCGACACTCGAATCACCAGTGACTCTCCGAACAAACTTTCTGTCCCCCCCAGCGTTACCTCCCTTTCACGCCAACTAACCGAGAAAGCCTTATCATCGTCGGAGAAAATACCGACCGCAGCACTTTCCAACGGAGAAGAGCTCATTTTAAAAATTAGGATACTAAGATGACTGGAAACATCTATGAGCTCGTACTCATTTCGCTGGCAGCGCTGCCTGGCGCAGGATAAGCCTCAGCGTAATTTAGCTCCCCATTCGGAACCTACCGACGTGGCAGTATTCTCTCCTATTCCGGATCTCTGTTCCTCTCCACTTCTTTCTCCCAGGTTTGCTTTTCTCTCTCAGCTTTCAAATCTGTCTGTCTATGTGTCTCCAGGTCTATCTTCAAGTTGTAGACGCCGGATCCACACGTGCTGTTAGCTGTCCCCCGATGTCCCACCAAAGCATACGCAATCCGCACAGAATGTGATGGGCCTGCGATCTATATGAAGTAGCCTGCGGATGCAGCGAAGTCGAAAGTGCCTGAGGTAACCGAAGTGTCCGGACTCCCGCACAGGACAGCGGGAGTCTGACATTTACGGCGCGATTGTAGTCAGCCTTTTTTGGGATCGGCCTCAGGCCTGTGGCATCGGCGTATGTCTATCCCATACCCCGGATACATATGCACGTTCACGCAACTCTTCGAATTGAACGAGCCAGTGTCTCGCAACGGAAATGCCAATCCAGCTAGCCTCGTGTCACCTAACAAATCAAATCGAACTCTATTTTTCGGTGGATATCAATATCTTTGTACGCTGGATATGTTGCACATCGTTGTCAAAGGGGAAGGCTCGGCCTGCCGATGTTCTTTTGGAACAACAAGGCATTGTAAAAATAGTAATCTGATTCGCTTCCACTATGGCTCATGCTCTCTTCGATCATGGTGGTCCCGACTGTCTAATTGGACTTGTTCCATTGACCAAGATTCAATGTGTCATGCTCTCTCTTCGATCATGGTGGCCCCGACTGTCTACTTGGACTTGTTCCACTGACCAAGATTCAATGTGAATGCTTTCTTCGCAAGCCACGCTTTCCTGCGTTATATTCAAGATATATTTATCTTTATCTCCACGTTCCCGATCGGTTCAAAGGATCCGTTGCAAAAACATGCTGATTTCCGAATCGCTTTACCGCATCACCCCGGTATAGATAGTCTTTCCCAGACAGAGGAAGCGAGGAACAGCTTTTGGAGATAATTGGTTTCTAGGGGTTCCCTGCAATGCACAAGTGATGCATGTCAATCACCTCGGTATAGAAACCCCAGAGATGGCGAACAGCCTTTTAATGCGGAATGTGCCAAATGGGGCATGTCTGATTTGTTTACAACGAAAGACGGCGACATAGAATCCGTCGAACCAACAGCTTTGGATCCTTTGTTCATCATCTAAATCGTATCGGGATGGGTTACATATAGTACGAATAAAAACCTATAAAGCGCACATCTTCGGACTGCGGTGACGAACTTCAAGTGTCGGATCCTCAAAACCCCCTTCTCTTCATCTGCCATGCGAGCCGACGACCAGCTCCTATCGTCCATTGTACTTGGATCTGTGTCCTTGATTCCAAATAGTAGTCTTCGCTATACGGCCCTCGGATTCACTGTTGCTTTTGCTTTGGTCTACAACCTCCTCTCTAAGCGAGCAACGCGACTTCATCAGCTCAAGCAGATTATCCAGCAAACCGAAGAAGTTTTGGAAGGGCCAAGTCCAAGTGCGCTGCCCCAGAGACCAACTGCGTCTCGCGGAGGAGTGGGTCCAGTTCTTGGAGTGAAGTTTCATATCTCACCTTCTTTCACGCTGCTTATCTGTCTCACAGAGTCAAACGGTCCTCGTCGAAGATGCACTGCCGCCTTCTAGAGGGGAAGAGGCTCACCTGGAAGCAATACTGGGACCTCAACAAACGTGTCGCGGAATGTACCAAGCGTCACAATATTCGCACCGCGGTTCAGGCGTGTCTTTTCATCATGCTACACCTACGCAATTGACTGGTATATACAGCTCATTGTGGAGGCTGAACTTCAGCGTAAGCTCACGGAAGACATCAACGAAACGCATTCATTCTCGCGAATCCACCTGCGCTGGTCAGTGTATACAACCTCTGACACAAATATTCTGACGCTCTTCTTTTATTCAGCATGCCAGGTGAATCAACTCAACCTCTCCGACCAGTATATTTGTGCGTACAGCCTGAGGTCAGAATTTTACCATCGATATTATGGCATTTGCCCGTTAACCCCCTAAAACAGTGCTGGTCTCAAGTCTAAATTGTTTACATTTTTCTATCGGCGTAAATTCGATCCTTTGATTTGAACTTGGATATGTTTTTTTGATTTGCTTTCGAAGTACTGTAATGATCTTTCGCTATCGCGTGTACCACTTCTTCTTCTTCTTCCTTTCATTGTATTACTCTACATGAATTCAAGCCAACCAAATCACGGCTCGCAATTTGTTTGATCTGCCATCGGGCGCAGATCAGTTTCATCATGAGAGATCATCCATCAGTGGCGATGCGACAGCTAAAGTGATGTCACGCCGATCATCCTGTGACCATCCTTACAAATGCTGTGAACCGCTCTTTTTGTTTTTGTCTGCTTCCTTGAAAGCCCCGTCTTGTTGTCTGAACAATTGGCTGGAAGCCTAGAATTTTTACCTCTTGTTCTTCCTGGCAGTGATCTGATCGTTACCTGCTTGGGGCGCTGAAACCCAAACTCCCAGCCGCCGTCATCGACTGCTTTTGTCTCAAATTTGGTCTGGTCAGTATTAAACGACTGGACCATGGGCCTCTCCGCGTACCCATAATTATGGTCGCCGCAAGGGCCCAGCGTCTTACTCCGTATTCCATGACCTCTTCTGAATGCTCAATTCCCATCCGTCGAATCATCAATTACAATTCTGGGGAGGATGATCTTCGAATCATCAGAGTACAGAACATGCGCTTCAAGGTAAGAAATAAATGTATGTTACCATGCATTCTCTGATCTTCATAGGTCAACCCGCGTATCCTACGAGCCGGTTCTCCGATTTTCAAGACCATACTGAAAAGTCGCGATTCTTCCATCGTTCTGTCGGGACACACTGCTGCGCAATTTCGCGCATTTCTTTGGGCCGTATACGCTCAGTGCGTTCATACCATTTCTGGGGCAATACCGCCACTTAATTTCCACCGTAGACCGTTACCAAGCGCAAAGACCCTCGACCTCGCTCGCCTTTGTAGCATCGCCGAAGTATCATTCAAATACGACTTCAATTCCTTAAAGTTGTGGTCCATGGAGGGAATCCACTCCCTTGTCAATGCTCCCAACACCATACTCCGCACCGCCCTATCGGAGACCTTTGTGCGCCTCATACGGCTCGCGCTCCTTTACCGCGATGCAGACCTCACCCGCTCGGTCCAGTTGAAATGGCTCACCCGAATACATTGGCACGACCTGCCCCCCGCGCCCGCGATCATCGTTGCAGACGCTTACGACCTCCAGCACCTCCTCTGCCACGCGTACTACGTCCACCTCGTCGACGTCGAGCCCCGCATCGCGCGTGCGCAGCCAATCGACGTGGGCTCGCCGCTGACCCCAACGCAGAATCTACACGTCTTCTGCGGGTACCACTCGCTACTGGCCTCGTGGAAGCAGCTGCAGGAGGCACCGCCGGCGTTCGCGCAGGACGCGAAGTGTCGCACGCATCCGCGCTGTCTCATTGTGTGGCAGGCGCGCTGGGCGCTCGAGACCGGGCGCTCAAGCGCATTCTCGCCCGTCGACGTGCTGTGCCGACTGCTTTTCATGGAGCGGCATCTAGAGGCGGACGAGGTGCTGAAGGACTGCATGAGCGCGGGGTGTAGACGGGAGGCGTTGGATGCGATTGCGAAGAAGCGGGCGGAGATTTCGGACAATCTGCACCACCATTTCGATTTATAACACAGGTCGTGTTATTATACCCGCTAACATACTACATACCCGGCCCCTTGTCCTGTTGTAATTGTCTCCAGTGTAATCTTTAGACTCGACTGCTGTATAAAATTGCATTCAGTACGGCCACCCCTAGCTGTGCTAACAGCTTGGGAAGCCATGCCAACGCCCATTTATTTGTAACTCAAGTGGTGAGCGCCTATCATGACGCCTACCGATATTCTCTTTCCCTGTCTTTCCCACTGCGGCTTCGCCGTCGGCATGACAGCTCTACTGCCTAGTGCTGCAGTGCTTTCCTCTCTTACTTTCCTCCACGATGTACTCCCCAGCGATGCGCTCTTCAAGCTCCCTTTCATCCGAATCGTCGCTGTCCTCGTCGTCGTCGGAGTCCGACTTGACTCGGACTCCGTCCTATCCCCCTCTCAAGTTCCGAATCTACGTTCCCGTCCAACGGGGATGACCTAGAACCCAACGCTCTCGCCCTCGCGCACTGGGCTGGTACTTCCCTACAGCCCTCTCCCCCCTTCGTCCCCGATGGATGGTTCCGGCCTTGTGAGATGGCAAGGTCCGATTAGCGTGCGTGAAGATTCAGGAGATGGCGGGGCCCGCGCTAGTTGGATCTGGAAGAACAAGTGGCTCGCGTTGACAGGAACATTCCTTGCGCTGCACGAATGGGAGGTAGCTCTCCCTCGACGCATCTCTCCTCCCTATCGATCATTGAATGATTTCACAGCCCTGCCCCCAACAACTGTCGTTCCACTGTGCGATGTCACCATTATCGCACGCTCGGACCTCACCCCATGCTGCTTGTTCCTCGAAACCAACCACGGAATCCGGCGATATTTCTCGTTCAAACACGAGGCGCAGATGCAGGGTGCGTAGGCCTGCTCTGCGGCTATATCCTCAAATATATTAATTCTTTTGGCAGAATGGTTAGACGATATTTCGTGTCGCTCGCCTGGTGCAAGGAGCGCGACGGCATTTGTGCCGTACTTGAAGGATAGAATTCAGGGAAAGGTTGGTAACTCACGGACCCATTTTGTCGGCATATGATTTATTGTGTATCATAGAGGGACAGGAGTGCTGGCTCAAGATAACGCTGAAGACCCGCAGGATGTAACCGGCGAGGTCAACCTTTCGCGAGAAGGAGGTATAGGTACGTGATTTGAACCCATCTTTTCTTTAGACACTAGGTTGAGATTATTATCCAGAGGGATCCCCGCCAGTACATACGGCAATGGCATTTGGGAACCTCAGAAAGATAACTGGGGTACGACAGCGGTCTGCACCCCGCCGCCTCCACGTACACGCCCCGCGCCTTCTTTTACATCTCGTGAGCCTCGGCCCACCAGGGTGCTCCCCCACCCGTTATGTTGAATTTGCAGGTGGATGCAGAAAGCCCCCGCAGCTTCGAGAGGTCCAGCCACCAAATAGTACCAGCGAAGCCAGCGGGTAAGACAGGGCCCGGTTGCCTTCCAGGAAGACCTGTTCGGGAGTTGGACGTGGAAGGACAGCTGGCTCGTTTTGACGGAGATATCTCTTTCGTTGCACAAGTCGGAGGTAACTGTCTGCTTCGAACGTTTCCTCTGCCAATTTACGGAATCCATCTCCTTCCACGCAGGCATCAGCGCGGGAGTCCGTGGTCCTGCTTCGGGACATCGTGGCTATTGAACGCACAGACCGAAAGCCATATTGCTTACTACTTGAAACCCAACACCGCACGCGGATGCGGCGATACCTGTCATTCAAGAACGAGCAGGAAATGTGCGGTACGTCGCCCCGAACCCTTCGTGGTTATGTCTCATAATTACATTTCCAATGTAGGCTGGCTGGACGATATCTCCTCGCGCGCGCCGAGTATCTCTACTGAGCCTTCCCGCGTCGCGCCGCCTCTCGGGCCGGCAGGCCCACGACCTTACAGAGCCTCTTCCGCATGGGAGGCGCAGGTGGAAAGCTCCCTACGTCCTCGAAGGGGCGGCCTACCAATTCCGCCGCAGCCAAGACCGCATCCACCTCTTCCTCCCCCGCGCCGGGTCCGCCTTCCCTATGGAGCGCCGTGAGGGGGTGGTCTCTTAGACTTCCGATACCAGTGTCCAAATGCCCAAATTGGCTCTGGTAACGTAATTTATTTTGGGTGGATAAATATACTCCTTGTTTGGAGATTCTCAGCATTTTTGCGTAAATTTTTAAGTGTCAAGTAAAGTTGGTTGACTTTCCAACTCAAGTTTAACCGTTCCTAAGCGTTCGAATTGCATGGAAAGTTTGAAATTGATTCGAAAGTTCAACCGCTTGACTTACCTCCTCTAGACTTACAGTGTACTTGATTACTAGTAAATCGAGTTTGTTGCCAGGTCCAATGCCTTGCGATCCAAACAACGCCATCGTCTATATTTGGAAATTTTGTTGGGTGATGCACAGCCACTTCGACTTTTGTTCGGTATCTCGACAATTATCCTTGTAAAACCCAACTTCCCGTCAGATATATTTTGCACTGGTAACCAATGTCGGATCTACGCAATTCCAAACAAATAATACAACCAAAAAAGTGGAATACGATAGCTAAGATTACAAAGATAACTTTAGAAAGCAAAAGAAAAGCATATAAAAAGAATATTCAAAGTTGAAATCAAAGGATGGAATTTGCGTCGACAGTAAAATGGAAACAATTTAGACTTGAGATCCAGCACTGTTTAGGGGTTAACGGGCAAATGCCAAAATATTGATGGTAAAATTCTGACCTCAGGCTGTACGCACAAACATACTGGTCGGAGAGGTTGAGTTGATTCACCTGGCATGCTAAGAGAACAGCGTCAAAAGAGTGTGCGGCAGAGGATGTTCATACGTACCAGCGCAGGCATTCGCAAGAATGGAATGCGTTTCGTTGATGTCTTCCGTGAGCTTACGCTGAAGTTCGTCTTCCACAATGAGCTGTAAATGCGCGCGTTAATTGTGAAAGAGAAACATGATGAATAAACACGCCTGAACTGCGGTGCGAATATTAGTGATGCTCGTAGTACATTTCGCGACGTGTTTGTTGAGGTCCCAGTATTGCTTCCAGGTGAGCCTCTCCCCCTCTAGAAGGCGGCAGTGCATTCTTGACGAGGACCGTTTGACTCTGTGAGACAGATAAGCAGCGCAAAATCAGGTGGCATATGTAACTTCACTCTAAAAGCCGAACCCACTCCTCCGCGAGACGGAATTGGTCTCTGGGGCACACGCACTTAGATTTTGCCTTTTCAAAACTTTCTTCGGTTTGGTGGATAATCTGCTCAAGTTGATGAAGACGTGTTGCTCGCTTAAAGAGAAGGGTGTAGACCAAAGCAAAAGCAACAGCGGATCCGAGGGCCGTATAGCGAAGACTGTTATTTGGAATCAAGGACACAGATCCAAGTAGAATGGACGAGAGTAGCTGGTCGTTGGCTCGCATTGCGCACAGGTTTGAGGATGCGACACTTAAAGTTCGTCACCGCAGCCAGGGGGTGCCCGTTTATAAGGCTCTATTCGTCCGCATGGAGCCCCGATTCCGATCGGGAACGTGGAGATAATGCAGTCACCTTAGAACACATACAGTTGGACATCAATCATTGGCAGTTGATCCATTGTTGCTTCTGCAGGCGCATGTTGATCCATTCAATCAGCATTGGTGGAAGGCTGTGGTTACAAACTGCCTAGTGCCGCTCCTGGTAGCGTGGGTTCACAAGAATATGCGCCTGAATCCAGATAATTCATCAGTTGGAGGAATTGATGCAGGGTCATTTTAAAGAGGGACGGTGGGCTTTGTATGGGGAGGTTGTTGGGAGGATGAGTGTTTTATTTTCACTCCATACGGTGGAACCGCTTTGGTGGGCCGCTGCGGAGATATACCCAATGGAAAAAGGAAGACAGGGAGGAACAGCATTCGGGAAACTGAGAAGAATCGTCCGAGGATACACTCTTTCTCACACTTTCAACCCTGAATCAAATCAATACCGCGACCCTGCATCAAATCAATATCGCGACCCTGAATCAGCATCGTGACAGACTGCTGTGGTTTCTTCCAAATGGGAGATTTCATGACTGTAGTTCCGGGGTCGGACGACGGTGGACAATTGCAAACGATTAGGGAGAGTAATATTAATGCTGGATTTATGTGAAGATTCAGAAGAAAAGAGATATCATCTATACTTGGTGAGAAGGATGCCTCACGCACATTTAGCGTTTTTATGACCCTAACGGGCTTGAGGTTGTCAGTATCGGTAAGCCGTCAGGGTCGCGCATGTCACGGTCAAGCAGCGTTGTCCCTCACACGGGAGGCCATCTACTGGAAGGAAGCATAAATATTCAATACCTCTGCACCGATACGGGCCGGTGGCTCTGCCTTCTAGCTATCAGGCTCAATTGGAATCCGGAACTAGCTAGCTATTCTTGAACCCAATTGCGTGGAGTCGGTCATGGGATATTTTTCTTACGCACTAACTGTGATCTGACAGGATATCCAGCTCTCTTGATGTCCCAGTGGAGGCAATTATCGCCGGCGTTGCCTTTGTTGAATTCCTGAAGTACTGAGGTAAATTTGAGGGCCTGACAACTCACACTTTTCCCAAACGCCTAACCGAGAGCTGCGCAAAGAACATTTGCTTATAAAGTTCTGTTAGTAAAGATTAGACATTGCATCCACACGCATACCGGCAATTTATCCTTGTGAAGGTTTACAGCGTGATTGTAGTCATACTTCTCTCACCCTGCCACGATCGGCGCCAATCAAGATGAGGGCAAGCAGAGCGCCGAACAAGCGCCGGCGTCGTCTGTCGCACATGAATACTCGAGCTGGCAAAGTAGGCAGAGCCCGAATAGCCGCAGGAATGGGAAGCCGGCAAGTCATCTGAACTTCGTTCAACGTTCGAAATGCAACGAGTTAACACTTGGTTCGAATATTTAACGGTACTCAGTGTAGTCGATTCCTCATTGTAGTTTTTTAGGTTCGACATTATTCTACTAGTATCCTGATACCTGAATTCTCTTCCTGGTCGCCGCCACATAAAGTTTGTTACGAGGCCCAACCCTGTGGTCCAACCAACGCCACTGTCTATATTTGGCAATTTATACCTGAGCACGGACCTTGTCCTCGACGACAGCCTATCAACGCATTGGATCGGGCGAGGTCCCGCCGGGCTAGAAGACGGCAGTGCATTTTTTACGAGAATCGTTTGACGCTGTGAGACGGATAAGCAGCGGAAAAGAGGGTGGGATTTGAAACTCAGACCAAAGCAAAAACAGTAGCGGATCCGACGGCCGTATAGCGAAGACTATTAATATTATTTGGAATCAAGAACACGGATCCGGATCCGATGAGAATGGACGATATTAGCGGATCGTCGGCTCGCATGGCAGAGAGAGGAGTTGAGGCTGCAGTGGTCATTCCCCAAATGACACTTGTGCGCTTTACAAGAAAGGTCAAGTGTTTATTTTCAGTTCGAAGCTCGTTCTTGGTCATGAGCATACTGCCGCTTTATTCCAGTTGTCGGCAGTCGTGGAAGCTGCCATTTGAGCGTGAGGGAGATAACAAATAAATTTGCAACCAGCGGAATAGTCGATCCCGGATAAATAATGGCTTTCATGAATTCAGTATTCGAGAGTACAAGATTCCCTGAGAATTTCCCGACACGCAAACATCAACCAGTGACTTCATTATGGCAGTGTCCACACATCCGCGCTGCGTGAGATCCAGGTGTGTCAGGTCTAATGCCTTGCGATCCAAACTACGCCATGTGACCTTTGAAGAACAATATGAGCACCCAGGCTCAATGCAATGGAGAAAGGGAGTCAAAAAGGGCGCAAAAAGGGTGGGAAAAGGGAGCTCCAGCCAGGGGTTTCACAGTAGCCCTTTTTGGCACCTTTCTTTGCGCCCTTTTTTTTCCGTTTCCCGTAGAATTGCAGGTAGGACCCCGTTTTTGTTGGTGTTCTACCCTTTTTGTACTTCTAGTTGAAAAAGGGGGAAAAAACCGGGCAAAAAACAAAGAGAATGGCGAAAAGGGCGAAAAAGGGTGCGAAAAAGGGCCACTATGAACAACCCTGATGTCCTTGTAAAACCCAAATTCCCCCTCCAATGCTGTCTCGCGTATGTACGATAACCTCTCCCAACCCCAATGCAGCATCCTCTCTCAGCTCCATACCAGGCACATAGGACTCAACGCCTACCTCCAGGCTCCAGCGCATCCAACGCGCCCCCTCCCCCTCCTGCGACCTATGCTCCACTGCCCCCCGAGTCTGTCCCCCACTTCCTTCTGCTGTGCCCCGCGTACCGCCGCAAACGTCTCGAGCTCATCATGCGCCTCGGCACGGCCCGCCTCTCTCTCGCCCTCCTCCTCACGGCAAAGTCGAACCACAAACCGGTCCTCACCTATGCCCGGCCGACGGGGATGTGTCAACTGCGACACTCACTCTCAGACTCCCAGTTGGTTTCTTGTTAGTTGCAACACTCTGATGTGCTGGTGACAAGCCTAATTATAGACCGTTTCTCGTACATTCATTGCCTGGGGACTAAGTAGGATTCAATTTCCCTAACCCTAACCTCTGAGGCAAATATATTCCTGAACCCAGACACTAACCAACCTAACCTCTAACCTTTAACCCAAACTCTAACCACCAACCACTAACCCAGACTCTAACCCAGCACGACATATTTGTACCCGCAGTTAGGGCGCGCTCTGCTTGCCCTAACTGCTTGATAATTGTATGTTTTAGCTAATACAGAACATTATAGACCGGATAACTTGCGACACTGTCGCTATTTTTAGCTGACAGTGTCGCAACTCAGTGATCTTTGCTTAGCGAGTCTGAGAGTGAGAGTGTCGCAGTTGATTCCCCGTATGCCCGCGACACCCTCCGCTTCCCGCGCTACGCGCTGTGAAGCCCCCAACTTTCTCTCTTTATCTCTTAGTTTCTCTTTTTCTTACTTACTGCCTGAACAAATACCGCAATCAATTATAACTCAATACACCCTCATAGCACACTCCACGTGCTCTCACCTAACTACGTACCATCTCCACGCACTCCCTCCAGGCCAGCTACTTTACTCTACGTATCTTGTACAGTGTTACATGAGCCATATTCATTTGTTACTCCTCACAGGCATTACGCTCAGCGCTCGTTCCTTACGCGTTCGCTGAGAAACTGGATAATTTAGACGAATTAGGTGAAATCATGGCCGAGATGCTGCACACCGTCGAGGAATGCATTCACTGAGCGAGCGCCCGCGACATTCAACTAATTTCATAGATCGAGTGTGAAGAACAGCTGGCAAGCCTACGGCAGTATCTCACTGGAGCATTTCCATCTCAGCGTTTCGTGAGACCGCCTTCAATAAAAAATCCTGATACATACTCTATACTCCGGAATACATGTTGAATGCTTGTCCCGATCAGCTGGTATACGTAGTTCAACTAACTACCGTATATCCTTCAGTCTCCTTTCAATTTTTTAGCTCAAACTCCAGCAAACCTACTTCACCCGCAGCCCATAATTTGACAAATTGAAATCCGCTTTGTGTCCTGGTATAAATGGTGAGCGATACAGTTCCCAACCAAGTCGTTTACACACCCCATCTCTATGAATTCCTGTAATGTGCGCTCTTTTCCGTTAACCATAAACATCCTAAATGTTGTATTCAGATAGATAGGAGAAAAGCGTGAATATACTAACATCGTGATGTCCATGGTGTAACCCCGGACACTACCTACGCCATAATTGGGAAGGAGGGGCTCCGGAGCCTAGATCTCGTCAGAATCCGGCAGATAGATGAGGATGAACTCACTAGGTCGAGGACTTGATCATACGCGCTGTCCCGGACGACATGTTGCAGCGCGAATTCATCTTCATTATAGTGGTTGGAAAATTAAAATCAAGGGATAGCAGACAGCTCACTGATGAGCAAACGGCTGGAAGGTTTCATCACACTGCGAATGCCGCTTAGTATCTGTAGGCATGCTGGATTCGGCCAGTCATGTCTGGAATTTGTCAAATTTGTCCTCGCATAGGCCAGTTATCATTTCACTCACAAAACATGACTTAGCTGCGGAAAAGTAAGTAAATTAAGGGTTGAACAGCGAGAATTTGACTATACATAGTAGAGATCGCAACCACGCGCTGGGGCACCTTTGAGGAAATCCAATGGCACGTACTGGACCCGTGCTCTCAAGACGGGGTCCGTAATCTCTGCGTCGATAAACTAAGCAGCGTCAGTACAGTACAGCTTGGCAAAAAAATCGCGGTGCTTGCCTCTTTCCCCTGTTCTACGACTCCCGGCAGGTCTTGCACCACATAATTCAGTTGAGGATAGGCTTTCAAAAGTAAGACTGTGGCATGTCCGGTGCCGCCCCCCACATCACATATCGTTGTGCCTGCGGGAAGAGATCCCCATGGATATACTAGACTAGGGTTTAGCGAGTTACTAAAATGAAACTTCAAAGAAACCTTTTGGTAGCATTGCCTTCCCTGTAACTTGACCGAATCCAACCATTCCCCTCTCGTAACGCTGTGGAAATAAACAAACAACGCATGAAACTTTGAAGCAGTTCAACTTACGACACTTCGTTCCTGTTGTTCCGGCTACATATATATATCTATATCGGTCGATTTTGCACTGAATGAAATGAAAACTGACGATTGCTAGATATTGGAAAAGGTTGAGTCCATGTGCGCGCTTGAACGCGCTACCGTCAGGAACAATGGATGCCGTCGTTTCAGGATCTTTCAAGTTATCGTTCAACAGAGCACACCCCTTCATCCCCTCGTCAACTCTAAGACCTCACTCAGCAAAATTTCTCCTCGCGACTGAGTAACTTACACATGGCCTAACAAGTCGGATAGAAGGTCAGTGGAAAGAAGCTTCAGGCTTAGACGATTGTTTGCAAAAACATTTGGCTTCACTATACCAGAAAATGAATAATGGATGATATTGAAAACCAAGAGGCGAACCTTCCGTGAAACAGTGCTTTGTTGCGAGAAATCGTAACACGCGTGCAAGTTTATCCGAGTCGATTCCCGTTGTACGAGCTAGCTGATCAACATGGACTCCTTTCGGTTTGTCAAGGAGCTGATCAGCAATCTTGCTGTCGGAAACCACAAGAAGGCACTCTGGTTCTTGAAACTATGATCGGGTCAGTGTTCTATCCACACCTGAAGCCGGAAGTGACTTCATACTCCGTAAAACTTCTGGTAGACATTCAAGCATTAGACAGTTATCCGCGGGATGACAAAATTTTGCACACATTCAGAACAACATGCCCGGGGCTTGCAACAGTGATGGCCAGTTGAGCACATGCAGCCTCGATAGTCCGAATCGCCTTCGTGACCTTGATGGGTGTGTTCTCGGGGGCATCGTATGGACCAGGTTGCACCGAATAAAGCGAAGGCATAAACTTTCCCTTGTATCCATCCACAATCTCTTCAACCGCGGTGGATATAAGATTGCGGAGGGCGAGGATCTCCTCAATCCCTGAGGAAAAGCCAGAGTTGTTCGAGTGAGACATGATCAGCTGAGAGGTTGCGTCGAGAAAAACAGAGATGGCGCCTGGCTTTATAAAACCCGGGCCAAGTAAAGCCATTTGGAGGTACGGCCCATGCCGCAGCGGACCTCAGCAGATGGTTTGATAGCCTCGAATAAAAAATCCTCTGGATTTGGAAGCTTGAAACCCGATTTTCGTTCCAGAACGTCGAGGAGATGGAAATCGGACAGCTGCGAGAGACTTTCTCAAGGAATATCAGGTATTCAGGTTCCAGCGGGAGAGTGTTAGAAACCCTTAAGGTAATGGTATACCGCCAGTATGGCCATCGCGGAACGCCAATCAGCCTAAGGAGCGGGAGACTAAGGATTAAGGACGGACATGGGGATGGAGACAATGTTTTGAATCTTTATCATTCAATACCCTCTCTCGGCACGGGTGCAGGCATTGAAATCGGAGTCGTTGGCCCTTCATAATTACCGCAGTTTACGGGGCCGTAAGCCCTGCGCGCCGCTACATCAGCATCAACGCGGAATCAACGCGGAACCAACGCGGAACCAACGCGAAACCACCCCTATCGTTCGGCGAAAGCGATTCAAAATACAGCGGAGAGCGGGGAATAAAGTAGAGGCGTAGATGGGATGAGGGAAAGAGAATATCAAATTCATTTAGCTAAAACAGACATGGTCAGCCTCCGAATCAAGCATTTGAACGAAACACGAGAACGGCGTAGAACACCTCCAGGACATCAAATAACGGCTTTCAGGAATTCAGTATTTGAGAGTATCGGATTCCCCTGAGAGTTTCTCAGCGCGCAAACATCAACCAGTGACTTCATTATGGCAGTGTCCACACATCCGGGTTGCCCGAGATCCAGGTGGCCGTTTGAGAAAATAGCGCTGAATTGCAGAGAAGTGATGGCCTCTATGAAATTCCGAACAGGTAGGGAATGACTACTCAATGACCACACCGGACAAATCTGCGAACCAAGCTCGTTGATCCTTCGGGGATGCCCAGTCATCTTGGTGCCCTATGATGAACAAGTTAGCATTAAAGCAACAAATTATGCACCGAGTCTAAATTCACCGCCGAAAAATGTTTGGAAATGCGCGCCTTTGATACGCGAACGCTCCGAGTCGCGCAACGTCAAGCCCGCGACCTTTATCACGGACTTTCCGTCGACCCAGAGTTCCAGTTCACCTGGAGATAATCGATATCAAAGGCGGAAGAAAAGTATAGGATCATACCATCGTCGGAACCAATCGTGTTCAACTTGACACGAAAGGCCAGGCTGACCCACTTCCCGACGGCAACGTCAAACTGGAATGCATTTCGGCCGACAGAAAATCCATAGTCGGAGTTCTCCTTTGACGATGGAGGGACGGCGATGAGTCTTTCTCTGTTCGTTGGTGTTAGTGGAAGGTACGTGTAGAGTTCTCCAAGGCCCTTAGATCTGCGTGGTTCAGAGCTTCAACTAAGCAAAGAAAAAGGGAATTTACCTCCACATGGGCCGGACATTAAAGCATTTACAGCGGTTATCTTGTCGGCCCCCAGTACATACGTAGGAAAAATCTCCGTCACCGCCGACTGCGAGCGATCGCGATTAAAATTCGCTAAGCCGCTGAAACAGAGGCATACATATCCCAGGAAGTTTTCCGCCCTTCACCCACTCCCAGTCCCCTTGCAGCATCATACGGTAACTGAGGATTACGTGCGTCGCCCCGGATTCTAATTTTGAGGAGAACGCCGGCGGGCCTGATAGATAGAAGCCGAAGCCACCGGGTATGGGCGCAGACGGATTGATGCTCCCTTTCGGATAGAAAGCCTCCCATGCGAGAGACGGCGCTGGCCAGTCCGCGTCTGAAGCCGCCGGCGCCGGTGGAACCACGAGAGGGTGATTCGTGCGGGACGTAACCTTGTGTACACCGAGATCCGAATCCTTCAGAGTAACTGGCTCAATTTCAGGAAGTATCAGAGAAGGGCATGCTGTGAATCCAGACTGAAATGTGTCCACTGGAATGAGATGAGAGAGTTCCATCCCGGTCACGGCGTGACGGCTTTTGATCAGCGCTTGATTTGAAATAAGCGCCCAGTAGTCTTCACCAGCCGATGCAGCGCCACCCGTTTAAACAACACCATTTTATCGATGCATGCATGACACTCGGACCGATACCATCTGGACTCGCTCTGGCCGAAAATTCAATGGGACTATCACTGCAGCGTCACTATACCCTTCAAGGTGAGCCCGGGCCGACGGTTGGATACCAACTGGATACTGGACATCCAGAGAGCTATCCAGAGTTCAGCACAGACCACAATCCAAAATTGCTCGAGCCCAGTCATCCGATATCTAGATGGCCATCTCCGACGCCTCCCTGTATCTGCACTGCCAGTGTACTCTAGGTCCGGAGCCGTACACGTGTCCGGTGCATGTCCGACTGCTATAATCCTCGATGCTGCCTCCTCCCTTTCCTTCAATCTTCCACTCATGGCTAGATCCTTTCCCCTCGACTTGTCTCCGAAATGGATCTTATTCAGATTTGCGGCGCTCAACCGAGTATCGAGGCTGATTCGCCGCATGCATCTGAGTCCCACGCTTGTATCTTATCCGCGGACGGGGAAATCCGGACGACCTCTGTGCGTCGTTTCAAAAGATCCGGATGCCCAAGACCTCGACGGCTTTGGCATGTTTGAAGTGGAACAGACCTTGTTCAAGGTATGCATAAACCCAGTTGATAAAATGACCTTTTGAATTTGGGTTGTAGGTTCACATGTCCCTTTTTCGCCTGAAGATTTGGTCCCAGCAGATTCCCTTGGGTCCGCACACTCGTCTGGAAATACCCCCGATCCTGTTATCTTATCGGATACGGTGGAAAACTTCCGTTTTTTCCTCTGGGACCTTCAAGCATTGTGAGATTATCTGTCCAATCATTCCAATGTAAATTCACGTATTTGATTATATAGTCCACATGAGCTTTTGAATCTGAAAGCGGCGATTCCGACGTAATCCATCTTGTTGACCGTCTCCTCAGCATAACGGAGATGGCGAACAAGCACAACCTTTCTGTCCTCGAAACCCATGCCGTGGAATCTCTCCGTCACTTCGTCATGTCTCCATATTTCCACTCCACATCCTCCGCCCAACATTGCCGAGCATTGAGGATCGCCGCGAACTCAACCCTCAGTTCGAATCTCCTCCGCGATCTTTCTCACCGCCTGATCCATCACACCATCCGACGTAGATCACCTCTGGACGACGCACTTCTCTCGCTGGCCGAGGGAGACCCGAGGCTTCAAAAACTGCAAGGCGCCATATATTATCGCCAGCTTATCGACATGGAACAGTATTTCGATGACCGCGGCTCCGTACAGCCGGTATTCCCGCCCATGGACGTGGAGCGTCGCATGCGCTTCCTCGCAGCGCACAACTCCCTCTCAGCGCTCTCTGCGCGTCTATGTACCTCCGCCCCACCCTCCCTCCAGTGGATGTTCGTCCCACTCCGCGTGTCTACTCGCCTGGGAGGAGATGTGGGCCACGGCAGTTCGGGCGAGCGAGACGACCTTCCTAGGCTCGGCGGACATTCTCGGACGACTCCGTGTCATGATGCCTCTTTTGAGGCGAATGGTGTCGCAGGCCCCGACGATGTCGATCGACTGTGGGCTGGCTGCCCTGGAGGCGGCCGTGGCACTCCGAGACGAAATTATTGACGGATTATTGGATTATTTCATGTTTGCATAAAGCCGGCGTAGCACAAAAGACAGCAGGGCTGGAAATTCGGTTTGAGATACATGTAATAGCATACGATGCGTAGTGTTTGAATACAGGTATTCAAAACATTCAAAAAAACGTAGTTCAACTAGTTCTTGGAACTCATCCATAATAAACTGTGCCGGACCTGGGCAACCCATCGCAAGGATTCCAAGCAGGTTTATCTTTCATGTACTCCAGAGAAACATCCAACCCACACTCATCGATGAAAGATTGCAACTGCGGGAGGATATCGTTTTTCACACCCCGATAGAATTTGACTCGGACTCGACGAAGGGGATGGATCTCCATGCGCGCCCGGATAAAACGAAGCAGGTCGTCGTCCGAGAAACTGGCCGCGTACATCAAATCGATGGTATCCAACTCTGGGAAAAGAACGCAGCTGTTGATGGATTCGGGGGGCGGGGCCAGCAAGCAGAGGAATTCGTTATTGACGAATGCCGGTGCTCCCGAGCCGAGCACGTACTGACGGAGTGCCAGCCGCTGGACACTTGGAGGTAGGAGTCGCAGGAAGGCGCTGAGGGTTTCTCTTGTGAACAGCATCGTGTCGATCTCGACATTTTTCATTTTGGTCGCCCTGGAAATGAGAGTAGGAAATGGGAAGCTCGGAGAATGGTGGCTGAATCCAGTCAGAACAAACGATGAGAGTTGTGGCACAAACAGACGATCTAAAGGATCGGGCTGCTGTAACGACGTGCCGCGCGTAATGACGGAAATACGGAGCGATATGAGGAGCGGGAGTTCCACCAAGGACGGCACGTCAACTATTTCGTCTGCGCCGGAGGACAGACAGATGGCGCATTCACGGAGGCTGTGGCATTCGGCGAGGATATTAAGTGCTGTGGAGCTTGACAAACTCCATGATCCCGTCGGGAAGATATTGTATGGGTCGGCCAGGTGGCAGAGGGACAGGGTCGTTAGCTGGTGCCACGGCAAAGGTATTTGCATAGGATTTATGTCCGTGCCAATAGTAACTTTCCGAACGCTAACACCGCTGAAAAAGTCATGGGTCCGAGCTCCTGTAGGTTGGGCCCCAACTGCATAATCCAAGATCTCGATGGTCCGTAGTATCGGGACGTCTGCTCTCGAGAGGCTGATGCCACTTTGGCCCGACAGCGAAATATGTTGCCATCGCGAGGAAAACGACACGATGGCGTCGAAGAAAGAAGATGGGCCTGGTGGAGGGAATCGATGAAACGATATTGACAATGGCAATCCTCCCGATCTTGTCAACCAGACTTTCACAAGCTGGAGACATCCGTCGTGAACATGTTGGGGAAGATTATTACGGGGTTCCGCAATGTGGATTGAGGACCATAGCCGTGGGGTGGAAAGAGAGATGGCTCTCCACGTGCTGCAGACGCGACCGAGTAGCAAAGGCGCCGTTTGAACGCTCATGACTGCATTCTGGTCTGGTGGGAGGCATGCAATAAAAATCTCTCGGATGATATCTGAAGGAAGTTGTCGTATGGGGGAGATGAGGGCTTCGTGCTCTGCCACGTACGTACTGAGTTCCAGTCGTCGAGCCTTCAGCAAAGCGATTTCACGATCGATGCGCTCAATTTCAGCACATGGAGGGAGGAGTAGCTGCTTTATTTGAACAATTTCACTGGCAAGAGGAGTATAGTTCGTTCGAATCTTGTCATGGAAGGGAAGTTCGCTGGGGTTCATGATCATGAAGAGAGCGGACTCGAAGGTCCAGTGCAAGTCCAGTGGCTGTGTCCCTACATGTCACGCCGTGACACCTTCTTCTGCGTTCACCCCCGTTCCAGCTATCCGCAAAACCGTAGACGTTTTCAAAAAAAAACTTTAGTTCATCAAACGTGGAGTACCAGGATTAAAATAGCAAAATGACCACGCAGCGTCATAACGCGTCATAGCTTGCGCTGTATTGTTCAAGTTGTTGACCGTTAAACAACATACTAGTACTCTCAAACGGAACACCATTATCCAACCCAGTAGTACTAGAATATGGACAACTATCATGCTAACGGTCCTTGGGCCACTGCGCACTGGGCCTAGGCCCAATCCCTGCCCCAAGTGGTCGCGACTATGCTGGTGGAGCGAAGGGTGTCAGGTTGATGGCATCACTTTTGATCAACTGAACTTTCTTTCGAAAACGTCTACGGTTTTGCGGATAGCTGTCAACGTTCACCCATTATCCACCGGCGGGACTTTTCCAAGCCATCCATTCCACTGTCTTAGTCAAGTCTTCGAGTTTCCGCCAAGCTATGAAATTATTGAATTCCAGCCTGGGCAACTCCGCTCGTGTCTTTTGACGCAAATCAATCCTTGAATCAATCACTAGGTGTCCGACTCTGGGCAATAAATAATTGTATTGCACTGGCACCAGCCGCCAACCGTGGTCAGAAATGGGGCCTCTAACGCCACTTCACAACCATTAATCTTGTTCTGCAAAATTTGTAACGTGGAAATTCGATGTGACTAAAGCTTTGTTTCGGCCCGTCTCTCTACACCACACCTCGTGGGCCCTGAAGTCACTGCCTTCGGGTTCGAGACTAGTCAGTCGTATGGGTTCACCTCTCTAGTTCCGATTGCCTGGCAAAACCCAGAATGAAGTCCGCGCGTCATACCCGATATCGTTACCCACCGTCGTCATCAACGGGTCATGAAGCAATTTGAATTTACCGTTTGCTATAAGTATGGGTGTCTCAGCCATGTTTCGTTCAATTCTTTCTTCCTCCACCAACCATCTAAACTCATCATGTCAAACCCTTACAATGACGATTCGAACTCCCAGTTCGGTCGCGACAACACTGCAGGTGGCGGATACAGCAACAACATGGACCAACGTCAGACTCAGGTTGGCGACAACCGTACAGGTATGTAGGGTTATAATGCTTCCTTCTATGTCGTTCAACGTTCATTGCCAGACCAATTCGACGGTAGCACCAACACCACAGGCCTCGGACAATCGACGAACACGGATACCTCTCGCAGCACTGCGGGTGGATTCAATGACTACGGTGTGACCGAGGTCGGTGGCGGTGGCTACGGTAAGCTCGTACTCTGAGCGCATTTAATACGCATTTAATAAGATCTCCTTGCTAAACATAGGCTCCGGCAACCAAGACAACTTGCAGACATCCGGTAATACTGGAGGCAACTTTGGAACCTCTGCAATGGATCACAACAGCGGTCCAGGAAACACCGGCGGAGGTTTTGACGCCGGAAGCGGCGCAAGTGCGAGAATGGGCACGGGCGGCTACAAGGGGTCCGGCAATACTGGAGGCCATTTCGGGTCCTCTGCAATGGACCAAAATAGCGGCCCAGGCACCGGGGGAGCTTTTGATGTTGGCAGCGGTGCCGGCACAGGTGGCGGCTACGGTTCCAGCAACACGACGTCCTCTGCGAACGAGTACGGTTCCAGCAACACGGCGTCTTCTGCGAACGAGTACGGCACTGGAAATACGACTTCCTCATCAAACGAGTACGGTGCTACATCGGATAACCACGGCGGCAAACCGAGCATGGGCGATAAAATCAAAGGTACAGTACTTTTTCTTCGGCTTTGAATCTTAAAGATATGGTCTGATCATTCATTTCCTTTGGCAGGCGGCGCCGAGAAGCTCGTCGGAAAGGTCACAAAGAACCCCGAGCTGATGGAGAGGGGGCAGGAACGCAAGGTTGGTCTCTTTTCTGTTTCTGCGCCCCGGTTTTTGTCCCTGAGCTCTTTCATAACGTAGCAAGGCGAGTTTTCCAATAACGCGGGCACTGGAGGCTACGATAACAACGCGGCCGCTGGGGGCTATGACAACTCGACGAATCAGAATTATTAGGGAGTTCGAGTATTCCGTGTATTATCGTGTAATTGTACCAGAGAGCGAGACAGTGATTTATTTGACTCGCGCATTTATTATGATTTAACACTGTTCCAACATCAAATCGGAAATTGTCGGACGCCCTTTTCTGAGTTTTTGAACGCACCAAAAATAGAAGTTCCGTGACGAATTGAACGAAATACCGCAGTTATAATATTTTATTCGGTATCATATTGAGCAGCTTCAATAGGGGGGGAGGAAATAAGCTTCGATTGTTAAAGATTGTTTATATGGACTGGGACCTTTGTGCTGTACTGGGAGTCGAGACAATTTAATTTTACTCTAGTTGGTCTCACTCCAAATCCCGATTACCAGTCTGGCGGCCTTTCCGAATATCCATCGCCCAACCTAATGCAGCAACACCGGCCGCACCCGCGAAGCATGTTCCGACGTAAATTATCATCTTCTCGAATCGTCCATCCCCCACCTCAAAGCCAGTGCTTTCCAGGATGCCCGTTACATTGTGAGCTTGGCCGTATAATTTGGCCGAGATGGGAGTCGATACGATATTCCCTATGCCTCTGGAGAGTAGGAGGTACCCGTAAAGCTTCGTGGACATTGCGGGGTCGTCCTCTTAGTCCGACATTGAAAACTTGAATAAGAATGAGGAGGAAAGTGACATACTGGCAAGAGGTCTGACGAAGCCCGTCCATAGGCTGCTCCAGCCGCCTGCGACGCTACCATAGGCGATTCCGAATGCCATCAGTCCGGCAAAAGAGTGCGACACAATACCCCAGAGTATGAAGGTTGCCACAGAGGTTGTGAAGAGAGTTGCGAGTGCCAATATCCACGGATTGAACTTGTCGGACAGGTATCCCATCGAGAGCCGTCCCACGAGCGATGCGGCTTTATTTTATTATTTCAGTCACCCTGGGTGACTCGGAGCAGATTGTTGAAACAGCGTACCGTTCAACATGGCTAACGTGACGGCTGAGTTCGAAGCGCTGACGTGCAGATCGTTGGCAAAGGCTGGAGTGGGATGAGTGGTTTGCGATGTGGTTATGGAGTTGCGAATTACTGGGCAAGTAGACGATTGGGACGAAATATGCAAGGCCCTGCAGGGTGTTGGCCGAGAGGAACACCCAGAATGATTTGCTTTTCATCCATTCTTGAGGCCCTGGTGCACCTCGGGGCGCCGGCCCATGAATTCGGACTCGGGTTTGGGGAAGACGTCCCTTCAAGAAAGGCAGGAGAGGGAAAAGAAGTATTGCGATCGCAATCGCGAGGATACGGAGTGTTTTTGAAGAGCCGTAGTTGGATATCAACGGCGGCAGCACCAGCGGAAGAAGTACACCACCCGCCGCATTGCCTAGGTACATAGTCATGCTCAGCCCTAATGGTCGAATGGTAAACATACCGGCAAAAAGAATACCGTTCGCCATGCCTTTGCGTGCGACAAACCATTCAGACATGTAGGAGATGCATGTTAAGTAGAGTAGGGCTAGAAAAGTAAGAACTTGGCTGATCTCTGGATTAGAGCTCACATCCGCCGATCGCATAGAAGACGCCTTGGAGAAGAACGAGTTGGAAGATCTGCGAAGACAATATTACAGCCGTTTGCGGAACTTAGGGCGCGGCCATTTTTTTTCTGTTTTCAGTCGTTTTGGCCAGGACTGCTGCTGTGGGCTCAATTCTCACCCGTTTACTTTGGGAGTATGCTCAATCTATTCAGAATTTTGATGCGCAGTTTTCTGTGTCTTAAGATTTGTCACTTTGTCCTCGGATCAAATTTATGGCCCAGGTAGGCCTATTTTGGGATATTTCCAGGCAGGACAGCTCTAGGATGAGCATTTCAGCCCCAATTGCCCTAATTTCTTTATACGGTGGACTTCTATGTATAATCCAGTCCCTGAAATACCGGTATAGTGGATATCCCTCCTGCTTTCAATCTAGTGGTCAGGAAATGTTGGGTAGATTTAATCTCAATCAGCTTGCTGTTTCAATATGGAAGCCGGGCATCATAGAGAGATTACATTCACTATCCCGGTATTTCAGCGACTAGATTATACATAGAAGTCCACCATATAAAATATTTAGGGCAATCGGGGCTGAAATGCTCATCCTAGAGCTGTCCTACCTGGAAATATCCCAAAATATGCCCACTTGGGCCATAAATTTGATCCGAGGACAAAGTGACAAATCTTAAGACGCAGAAAACTGCGCATCAAAATTCTGAATAGATTGAGCATACTCCCAAAGTAAACGGATGAAATTGAGCCCACAGCAGCTGTCCTGGCCAAAACGACTGAAAACAGAAAAAAAATGGCCGCGCCCTAAGTTCTGCAAAGAGCTGTAAACCATGGTGAGGAGCATATTAATTAAAGACTAACGTCAGTTGCGTAGCTTGCTCCGAAGAGGGTCCCGCAACACAAAACTGCTCCACACCACATCGACTTGCGACGATGGTGAGGGTAACGAGCAGCAATGGGGTTAATAACCGGTCCTGGTGGAATTTAGCCTGTTTTACCCCAATTAATCGTCGAAAACTACCAGAACAATAAATGATTCCAGACGAGAGTGTGCCGATGAGGGGAAGGAGAGATGTAGCGTATTTCTGTGAGGCGTAACGCGGGTCCTGGAGATAAGCTGTCAAAGACGTCATTCAGCAATCCATCCAGTACAGGAGCAAATGGCGAAAAATGTTACACTCTAGGAAGACCCCGTATGAATTCGGAAACCCCCAAACAATAGCCACGATGATAAATGCAGCAGCCAGCTTCCGTTGGTTAGATTATTTTGCAGGGAGCCAAATTCGGACATCTACGTACGAAAGACCAGGCCCCAATTCCACGGTCTACTGGGGGTAGAGCCGATTCATTTACACTTCCGAGAACATCTCTAGAGTTGCTTGAAGAGGCAAATTCCGCGGCGTCAGGGCCCAAATGACTACCATGGTCTGCCAGTGAAGCGATAAACAAGGTGGAAGTAGACGGAGGAAGGGGAACGCGAGAAGCGAGTTCAATTTCATTGGACTGCAGTGAGGCGTCGACAGATGTTCGAGAGTTGCCGATGGACATGACCGTAAGAGGCTAAAAGTATGAGTCAAGAATTGTGGAGGAACGCAAGTAAACCGATATTCTTATCGAATCGCTTGACCATAAATCGGACCGGTCCGAAAAGCTCCAAATGATGTCATCTGCTCTGTCGAGCTTCTATTTATGAATTGTTGCAACATCATTGCGCAAGGAAATAAACCAACGAATCGAAATAAAAATGGTTCAGATTCTGGTCAGTCAAGTGTCGGCAAAGTAATCATTTGGCGCTACTAGTACTCTTTATGAGAACTGAGGACGTCCTGGCAAGAAAAGAGAAGAAGAAACAGTAACCAGATTGGTGAGATGGGCTCTGTGGGATGCCATGATCTCCGCCACCCATATGTCCAGTTCTACAGTCGACTGTTAGATTCACTGTGTTCCGACCCTTCCTAGACTCAGCTTGAGTGAAGGAACCTAGAAGTAGCTACATCAATGATTGAGGCTAGGTGCCTAGATAATAGTCTGCGGAGGTCTGGCTAGGTCGGTGCAGGTAGGTCTAGGTCTGGTGGGATCTGTGTAGGTTGTAACAGGTGCTTGTAGCCACCTACACAACGGGGAAGGGACGCAGTTGCTCAGAATATTGGATGATGGAAGTGTTCCATGAGTTCTTCCTGGGACACTGTTCAAAAATCGCACAACAACTCGTCCTTGGGCAGCTGAATTATGAGGATCAAAATGCACAGAGAAAATTGAGGTTAAAACTTGAGGGTCTCAAAATAACTTCGCCAGGCCGTTCCATTGATCTGACAGCAATCTGCGAGGCGAAAACAACATTAAAAGGTAAGTCTAGGTCTGTGCAACTGAGTTGAGGGAGCTACCCTCATCTACTGACCTGAGTTTAGGCACCTTACTGGGTACTCGTAAAGCCAGACGGACATTATGTGTAGTCGCCTAGATGGGGGGCTGTGTAGGGACCTACACCGACCTAACTCAGCCTAACTCCATCTGGCACAACCTACAGCACCTAGTCTCAGCTGAGTCTAGGACAGGTGGGAACGCAGTGTGTGTGTAACGTTACTGACTCAAATCAGACACCTGCTTTTGGCCGCGTTGTCTAAGTATTTAAAGTATCTTGTTGAGACTATAATTGCGCTCATCGCAACTAGGACTGCTATATGCACTGGAAAGCACTTGTCCAGGGTGCTTCAGCCTGCTGGGGGTGCCAGCACAAAGCTGCTGGTCTGTTTCAAGTTGAGAACTTCAGTTTCTCTTCAATATTGGGTGGCAGGTTGAATCCAGAACAAAAGAGCCTCAGTTTTGTGCTGGAATATGTACAGTTCACAGAATTCATCCAGTGACGGGGTGGGGAAAGGAATAAATAAACAACTCCAGCACATAGGTGATACACTCAACCGAGTATGTACATAAATAAGGACAATGGCAGCCTTCGCCATGTAAACCCATAAGTCATGCGCGTGCCGAGGGCGTCCCGTTCCGTCCTTGCCGAAGCCTAATTGTGTGTGTTTCAGTTAGAACGATATTTGTTAACTGTCGTTGTCCTGTTAACTGAAACACACCATCATCCTTCGGCAACATCGGGACGCGCATGACTTATGGGGAAGGCCTCTGTCGGTGTGACCCGAAAGTGAACATAGTCAATTGGGCTCAATTGGGCTCAAGGAGTGGGTGTTCTTCAAATTCAAAAATGTAGGCCGAAACATTGCCGGATCAGGGTGCTTCGTTTGACTCCATTCTTGGAAATATTCCGGAGCTCTCAAGGCCAAATACCGGAGGAACACTCCGATTTCAGCGCGCTGAAAGACAGGGCCAGCATCTGCCTTCCGATGTGTTCACAAACAGTTGCGCAAGTTCATATCCCAACCGTTACTGCATCCAACGATCTAAGAGCCAGAATAATTCATTCTTCAAGCTAATTTCTCCTGATTCGGGTAGGGCGCTGATGTCGCCAGGTGGCTTTTTTGCTTCTCAATGTCAGACTGAGCGCGCAGGGAATCCTCGCCGCTAACATGGTATCCAGAATATAATATATTGATGCCATCAACTTTCAAACCACAGCCTTTGGCGCTCCTGTACCGTAAGCAAACAAATTGTATTGTAGCTGAATGCGCGCACATCGGCCTGGAAATTTGGCTCGCCCAAAATATTCTGCCGCGGCCTTCTCGGTGGAAATACCCTCTTAGAATACCCTATGGCGGTCTTCCGCCACGGTATATAAGACATCCCACAACGACGTTCGAAAACCAACAGCCCACTTCTTTTTTCACAAAAACCCACCTTCTTCCTTTCACAAATACCCAACTTCTACCTTCACAATGAACACCCTTCTCTCTTCTGTCCTCCTCGCCCTCTGTGCCGTCGCGGCCGTCCCCGGTGCCCTCGCTGCTCCCATCGAGACGCGCGCGGGCAGCAGCTTCTCCTCCACCTGTGACAACATCGTGGTCAACACAAGCAGCCTGACTCTCACCGCGACCTGCCAAACGTCGGGTGGTGTTGGGACTTCAACCACCACCATCGATCTCAACTCGTGCATCGGAAACACCAACGGAGATCTCGTCCCGTGAGTCGGCTCCCCGAACATGAGTTCTTCTTGCGCTAAATCACCATTTCGTTCCCAGCGGCGCCAGCTTCGCTGGATCGTGCTCTAACGTCCAGGCTAGTGGCATAGAGCTCACTGCGTCCTGCCAGAACGACGCCGGAACGACTATCAACACCTCTATCGACTTCAGTGAGTATTTGGGACAAATATGACTGCAGTTTCACTAATCTTTCTTAGACGTCGTCTTGTCGAACACCAACGGAGTCCTCACTTGCTGAGGTTTCCGCGTTGAGTAGCTGATGGCGGTGGGGGAACAGGTTTCCCCAAGGGCCCCTTCAACTTGTACTTCGTTGGTTATGCTGGGTGTGAAAGAACCACTGCCACTAGTGGCGATGGTGGAGTTTTGATAACTCCTTAATTTACTGGTTAATAATATTTAGTGTTGCTGTTCAACTTGGTGGGATGGTCGTTTCATTGTAAGGCGTTCATAGGGCTGTCACACCGGGTTGAAACCGACGCAATGGCGGGGCGTGCCCACGTGTCGAAGACTCCGAGAGAGCCAGGTTGTTGCCGTAGACAATCGCATCGGAGCAGATCGGAGCGTAAATGCGGAATTTCATATGGTTCATTCCGCAACCCAACTTCTCACGATTACATCACACGAAGCAAATCATATTCGAACCCAATTAAATGTCGCACATCTGCAGTTATCCCAAAGTCAAGGAAAGAGTTGAAATGCGAATGAACCAGCCCTTCAATCCAAATCTAGCTAAATGGCTAAACAGAGTCGCCTGTCACGACACCCTTGGTTGGCACATACACCACAATTCCCTGGTCAATGAAACCAAGCGCCAGTGCGGAGGCCATCTCCGCCGCCGAAGCTGAATGCCACATTCAGTTGATGTAGCCCGCAATGAAGGGGAATAGTGCTTACTAGTGTAGATATGGTCGACATGGCTGCCGGCGTAGAGACGGCACAGCGGAATGCCGCCGCAGATTTCTAGACGAGCACCACAGTGCCCTCCCACACAACTCCCACACGTAGCCGTTGTTGGTCGTGAAGAAGGAGCGCTCTACAGGGTCAGTCCTGATCAGATAATATTCCTGGAATTTAATAATAATTAGTTGAATGTTCTGAAAAGCAAGTGACATAAGGGCATATGTGTAGAATAATAATTGAGCGTGTCAGAACTGTAGAGACCATAGAGCAGGAGCGTGGTTCCTTGCTGCATTGAGAAAACCGCAGCTGAGACACCCTCGAGGACCTAGCTGTCACCAGAGACCGCCTTGAGTCCTTGATGCCCTTAGAGGTGGTGATCCTACCGATATAATGTTGAAATAAGCTCAGAAGGTAGAGGATCTGGCAAGAGAATGATATTCCTTTGCAAACTGGTGAAGTATTCCTAAGTAGTTACAAGTTTATACTACCAAAATATACTAGAATGTTCCGCATAACTGAATAAGCTAAACATTGGGGTGAGTAAGTTTGAACCCGGGCTGAGTAAGAATACCGGGCGGATCTGATTAGTGATGTCGGCTTGATAATCCAACATAATTCCCTGGGCGGCCCCCTCATCTATTAACCCTTTGAGCCAAGCACTAGAGGCAAGGTCGTGAATTGGGACTGCTAACAAGTCATTTCGGGGCGGAAGAACTAGAATGACTCACCTCGGAGCGCAGATTCTGGAAAAACTCCATCATAATGAGTCAGAGGTGCCTTCGGCGGCCTCGAGCATCCCATTGCATGCCTCAAGCATTAATTGGAGTGGGTTTCAACCAGTGAAGTAGCCTGAGGCCATCCAACAAGTGAAAAAACTGCGATATTTGCCTGTGTTTAGAACAGAAGTTTCTAGTGTTGAACCACTCGGCTATTGGGCGCTTCTTCCGCTCCGCAGCTCGAATCATTGATAGCATCACATTAATATTTCAAGTTGATCTCTGTGGGCACTGCCACTGGCCGGGGCCAAACTGGATGGCTCACGGCAAATGCCGCCAGAGTTGGAGTACCGCCGATTCGGTGCTGTCCCCCCGCTGGCAGGCAGGGAAAATCGCAAAAATAGGATTTCGCCCAAAAGGTTTTGACGGAATCTGCGTAAATGGATCTCTAGGAACCAGTCTTTTACCCAGGGTTCCGATACAAATTCTTGGAAAGCAGATAGGAATTGCTTAAATGGCGTTGTTCTTTCGGGGGTGACTATTTGTATTGTCGGCCTCTTATCTGACCCTCTTGTGATTGAGATGCTTGGAAATCTCATTGGGTAGCTCTCTTCAATGAGGACTATTAGATCCATGAAGCGGGGCCTTGCTTCAGCCTGTCAACCCGAGCATGAAATTAAGGTATAACAAGCCCTTTTCAGTTGAAAGACAACACTAGCATGAATGATAACATCATAGATGGGATGTTGTCCGCGTTCTCGCGGATACTGCCGCCAACACCATTGCAGAAGGTCAAGGAGCTTCCACTTCGGTGCAGAAACGAGGCACGATTGCTATGATTACACAGAGTTACAATGTATTTCATCAACTAAATAGTTTCTGCGCAATAAGACCCCCAGCAGAAGGTCTACTGCTGTTGGCCAGACTCGATCTTCTAGTCCGAGATGCACAGTCTAAGCCAACCTGTGCTTGGAAAATACAGCCTAATGTATTGTCTACCGAGTTTGAGCCCAGATGAATTGGGCACACGGGTGCGATGCTGAATCCTGAGCATCTTTCGCACAATTTATGATAATTACTTCCCCGTGTACGAGAATTCAAACGATGAAGTGCGGAAAATGCCGTCGCGGTGAATATATATATATATATGTATGCACTTGATTCTCAACTAGCGAGGCAACGGATTCCACGATGCGCATGAAGATCAGAGGAGCTTTGAATCGTAAAAAAAAAAAGAGAAAGAATAGTATGCCGCTCTGTGTTGTGGCACAAAACAGTGGCCACAGCCGCAGGTGGCTATGTCCGATCTCCGAGGTTTTTCAGAATCCTAGGGGTCAGTACACAGGGTTGGACAAGTTAGGTTTATAGGAATGCACTCGGAATTGCAAGAATATCCGAATTTTTTGTGTCAGAAGTGTTTGCAACGGATGCCACCGAGCAGGGCCAGATATAGACTAGATTTTTTTCCCCTGAGGTTTGTGCAAGGAAACTGGCGGGTGCCCTCGATAAAAAATGTGTATCTGAGGGGGTAGAAGCCACCCCCAAAATTTGGGGTTGATTGGATAACATCTGGCTTCACAGTAAACTTTTGCAACGCCTTCTCTCTTGGCTGGGGCTAGATAACAGTAGGACGAGAATGTACAAATCCTTTGAACCGGTTTAAACAGCTCGTAAGGTCTTGTATGTGTTTTTTTGCCTTGTGAAAGTAAACCGATATCGTTTGACCACACGAATCGGTCCGAAGCTCCGAATGATGTGGTTTTCCCGCAATGCGGGCGAATCTTAAAATTCTGAGCCTAAAGGTTGAATTTTTAACATTCTGTTGCCCAAGAACAGTCCAATTCATTCAATGGTGGTAGAAATATTGTAACCATCTATGAGGCCGTGAGGAGGCAACCAATGGTAGACAAAAGGGGGCATTACGTTTAACAACAGTTACTGTATTGAAATAGTCTTGAGGCCGGAGGGAGTTTCACTAGCACTGGTTGAAATTGTCGAGCGAGATCGAGCCGCTCGTTCCGGCTATTTCTCGCTCGATCCGGCTCGACGGCATTCTCACTGGGTTTCACTAGCAAAATTTCACTGGTTGAACATTTCAAGCTTTTGGGTAATTCTTTCACTGGAAATTTGAAATGTTCAACCATGTCTATCATAGTTGGATTCTGCCCTTCTGGGGCTGTAGCATACTGCTGTATTGAGTTAGAGCCCGTGATGGCAAAATCGATAGGTTGAACGGTAGGCATGAGGGACCATAGGAAGCCGCTGCTACTATTTATATAGAATTCAGCCAATGACTCGACTGCTGCACATGTGACTGGGCTAGGTTTCTTTGTGCATAATTTGAAGCTTATATAGTGGGGGTATATTCACCGTCTCTCGTTCCGCTCACCTCATGCAAAAGCCAACTACGCGTAAAACGCGTAGCAATCCAGATGCACGTGGCCGCGTCTCGTATTCGATAGACTTCGTACAGTGTTTTTACTGTAAAATATGGTAAAAATTCCAAGGCCAAATATACTTTACGACAGACCCCCAGTCGAGCATGTGTAAATTACAAGCCCAAATCTAAATCTAACCCAGCGATTATATAATCCAGGGAGGTGACCCACCTTGGCCCGAAGTGAGCCTGGGAAGATTGATCGGCGTAACATATGTCGGTTTTAGCGCTGGAATTCAACGTAGGTTTTATCATAAATAGAGGTCTCGTTGACTTGCAGTCTTTTCACCCCACTATGCGCGGCAACATATCTCCGGTACTATTCTCTATTCTCCTAGGATCCTGTAATTCCTTGTCCTTGATTTCCAACAATGTATTCCGCTACATTGCCTTCAGTGTCGCCGCCGGCTTGGGTCTGGTTTGGGTCTGGTTTACGCTATAAATCTGAAGCGCCCATCCGTGCAGCTGAGGCAGCTGGAGGACACGGTCAAGACAACAGACGAAATTATTGGAAATGCGAAAGCGCATTGTCCGCGAGACCTCCTCAGTCTCACAGAACAAGGAGTGCGGCTGTTGAAGTAAGTTTCATCCTTCACTCTGTCTTCGGGGCTTACCTTTACCACAGGATTAAACGATCGGCGTCGATGATCCAATGCCGCATACTGGAAACCGATACCCTCAGCTGGAAGCGGTACCGCGCGCTTTCTCGGGATATCGGGGATTGTGCGAAGGGCGTCAAGAAGATTAGGACCACTGTTCAGGTGAGAGGAGTCGATATGGGGCCCCACCATTGTTAAAACTGCATCGATATCTTCGATAGCTCATCGCGGAAGCTGAACGTCAGCGTAAATTCACCGAGGATATCAACGCCACGGGGAACATCCTCACTTGTGTTCGATCCCCTGGTATGTTCGTTAGGTCAGGCCAAGTACAGTTCAGCTCACCTGCTACACAGACGGAGGCGTACTCGAATATCCGTCCGATGTTTCTCGCCTTCATCAAGGATGCTACAGGTCAGTTTTCAACCTTGGAACTTACACCCTTGTTTACATCTCATTAGCTTCTAGGCACCGCGGTTCTCATTTTTCGAACTTGGGTTTGGAGGTAGAACAAAAGTCAATTTGATTGATTGTTGATCACTTCCGGCAACCAGTCCGCACATCCGACGTAATCTTTTCAGAAAATTTAAATTTGTTAGTTACATACAAGGGTTACAAGAAACGTAGAGTTCTGCCTTTCTCTCTATTCATCTTTACATCTCTCTCAGCAAGCGTTAATGTACTTCGTCAACGCCGTCTTCTCGGCGGCATCAATCGTAAGGTCGTAGTAGTGTTTCTTAAAGTTGAAGCGATTAAAATCAGCACTTCTCTCAATGCGGGAGCGGAGCGGAGCCGCGGCGGGAACACGTACGACGGTAATCCACGCCCGTATGTAGGTGCATACATAGCTCGCTAGCGGGGGGATAAACGTAGCAGGATCTGTGAGCGCAAGTCAGACCGGTCATCTCAAGCCCAATTATGTCGCGCTACCTCTGTCACCTGACAACCGCCGTTCAACCCAGGGTTAAAGACAAAATAACAATGAAACACACCCTTGGACTCGTTCAGATTGTCCGTGACTACGGATGTGGGTTCAATTGATGATATAGCATGGACGATGGGAGCGCACGCACCGGCAACCAGCTGCGGGCGCGTCAGGTCGTTGGCGAACGCCTCCCGCTGCGCGCTAGTCCAGTCGCGAGCACCCGATAGCCAGGCCTAGAATTAAGCAATTAATGCTATCAGATGTCGGTGTGTCAAATCGCGGGGCACACAAACGAACCTCTTTCAGAGGGACGAGATGGTCCTGAGATGAGGATAGTGTTAATTTTAATTTTAATTTATCGCGATCGGGATGGAAGACTCACGATGTCGAGATCGCTGGCCAGGGTGGTCGCGACACCGTCATATGGGCTGACCCAGTTGCCGGACGTCGCGGTGCACGCGCTATTCGTGACGACGTTCGTCCCGTCGCGCTTCAGCACGGCTGCACATCGGGAATCCAGATTAGCCTTGCAACAAGGCAAAGGGGGCCCAGAACGCACTCTCGCGGGTGTCACAAGTTCCCGAGACTGCCATTAACCATCGGTGAGCAAGTGTACGAACAGCACAAGATTTCAGACTCGCTTGTATCCCAGGTTGAGAATAAGTCGCGGGAGTACGCTGGGCTGTTGCTATCCACCGCGACAGTGAGCGCCGCGAGGTAGGTCTTTGCGGTCGCGACCGAGACCGGCGTCGGAAGCGCGCGGGGGACAGGCGCGGAGACGACGGCCGAGACGACACTGAGGACAACAAGTGGGATGAAGGCAACCATCTTGGCCGAACTGAGCTTCAGCTTCAGCTATTTATGCTCTGTGTTATCGGGTCATGGCCATCGTGGTCCTGCGCACGTTGGACTCCAGAATTCATCAATTACCAAGGATGTGCTCAGCAGAGTCGGGCCTAGTTGGGCCAGAGAAGGGCAGAGAAGAGGATGGAGCATGTGGGAGTAAAGGGATAAAGACGATCTGGTGATCTAAGGTGATCGTCGTATATTGGATTTGATGCCAAGAGTTTTTTTTTGGATAAGATTAGAGTGATAAATGTAACGATGAACAGTGCGTGAAGCTCTGTAAAGCCGCATCCACGCGGAGTACTCCACACCTGCCACAGATATCAGTAAGTCGTGCGCTTTGACGCCGAACAAGAAGAGAGAAACGCACATTGATCACTCACGTTCGTGAAATGGCCAGAGACGTCGCAGAATGAAAGAGGGATAAGTACAACAGCTACTTAGCTGTAGTCTATAAATTCTATCGTCCCTCACACACGAAATGGCTCATGGCCAGGCTTCAGAATGAAGAAAGAATATGTATTTGGATGGGATGTATTTGCACAGGCGAAAAAATCTGACACGGATTTTCCCGAGTCGAAAGATATTATAGCCTGTGGAGAATCCAGTGAGCAAGATTCCCTTACCGCATTCTAGGATCACGATCATTATTTCTAGAATATAAAAGAGTACAGCTCCTACATACAAAATCAACGTCGCATCTCGGAAGGTGTGCTTGCACGCAAGAAAGACACCTGGATGGATGGACCAAGAAGAGACAAAATGGCAGGGCCTGTCTGGCTTTCTGGCCGGTCAGGGCAGTCATCAAGGGCGAAGCGCCGGAGGTGCGTTCGGGGCGGATGGACGACGCCCACGGTGTAGTGCGGTTTTTAGACCTGCGGTTTGACGATTCCGTGACTGATTTTATAATACACGATCGAGGCGTCGTCAGACGTGATTGCTAGGTATATCTGTGGCGGATCGGAAGCAGCGTAAAAGCAGTCGTCAACCTGGATACAGTTATGGTGGTTAGGATGAATAAAGTGGCAAGATGTGATGTGACGCACCATGCAAAGGACAGTGTCTCCGCCAGCGAACACGGAACGACGCACAGAGTCACGTCCTAAATATCGCGGGAAATTGTCAGGGCGATCTGACGATTGCGACGCAAGAACGCACCGTTTTGGGCTTCTTACCAGTGATCGCTGCACGGGAGACGCCTTCCAGGTCAACGACTTGGACGTCGGTCCATTGTTGAACTGAAAACGCGTCAGAGAGAGGTGCATACCGGTCATCATGAAAAAGAGCACAGGCTGATAGTCCTCACCGAGTAAGATGTCGTTGTACGCCTGGAATAAGGATCCGGCGGCTTGAGGGTATTTGGGCAGCACATGCGCCAGAGTGGGTACTAGAAGGCAATTAGTTCTGTTACAAGTCTCAAGGTTTTAATAACAGATGGATGTGCTTGCATGTTTTATTAACGAAAAACGATGGTCGTGGTCAGAGCAGAGGAGCGTGACTCGAGTTCGTCACATCACGTCTCCGGGTCACGGGCCGATGTTCGTGGGAATTTCAGCTTTCGCGGCGGTCCCTCCAACTGCCTTCGACTCATTGCCGTTCAGACATGTTCTTAGTTGTTCTACCTCCCCGGGCCCGATCACACTGGCACCGTCCCCATCGAGAACACATTGCGCGAGATGAACAAGATCTACAAAGGCGTCTTCGAGCGCTTCGGCTTTTCCAACTAAGAACTTCCAGTCATGGGAGGTTGCGCAGATCTCGCAGATCTGCAAGGCAGCGGGTGGGTCTGACTATCTACCAGGGTCTGTAAAACGCGCAGCACTGCGTCGAGGCGGAGCTCGTCCCGCCCCTGCGCGCCTACTGCGTCAGCCTCTACGTGTTCAATCTCCTCGCAGGCGGTTTCCTCACCTCCCACTACACGCGCAACCAGATCGAGTTCAACGACAGCGAGCGTCTCGACCCGAACCGCAAGCAGGGAAGCTGCACCGCATGCGCTACTGGAACGAGCCGAACTTCAAGGCGCTCGACTTGCTGCGCCCGTGATTACGTTGCACAGCATCACCGAGATACTTAGAGTCGGCGCTGCGGTGGCTTACGCACCACTCGGAGCTCAGGAAGGAGTTTGGCGATGCGGCGATTGTGGGCGCGAGCAGCACGAAGAAGCACCTTGAGGAGAATTTGGAGGCGTTGGACAAGGGGCCGCTGCCGGCGGACGTGCTTGAAGCGCTGGATGCGGGCGGGGAGCACACGCGCGCACTCCCGCTCGAGTACTGGCATTAGAACTGGAGCATTCCGTTTGTATGATCAAAAGTTCGTACGCCTAAACTTTTATCCAAGTTCCTTTTGTTCTTTTTGTTCGACTGAAGATCGTTCTAGTTGCTGCTTCTGTCAACCGAAACTGAACGAAGGAGCAGACTTTTCAGGACCTCAGCTGTGCAGTTCGAAGTACAATTTAACTCACTCCTTGCTCACAAATACATTCACCCTACTGGCTCGTTACTACAAATCCAACCCCCGGCGACCGCCCCCCTCGGCGCTGGACTGTTCAACGACACGAGTCTCTGTGCTAATGGTCAGGTGCGCTTCATCAATTGCAAGTTTGAGCCGGCGCTGGCGTTCAGCTTCAATGATAAGCTAGACCACCATGTTGAATGAATATCACTCATCCCCAGCGGAACAGATTCCCTCACCAAAATCGTGGTGTGCCCTTTCGCCGCGCTGCGCTCGCATTCGATGATCGCCCACCAGAGGCTCAAAAAGCCCGTGAGATATTCGCGCCAGTTTAGCTTGCCCAGCTGCAGCGCCCGCGACCGGAGCTCGGACGCCGACAGCTTTGTTCTGACGCACACGCATTTATGTGTCAGAACATATCCACTGCAGCGGGCACGGCGAGTTACGACTTACTGAAACAGACGCAAGCCTTGATAGCAAAGGATCCCGTGGTCGCGGGCGCATTCTAGCTGCGCGCTTTTGAGTAGTTCGGTGGTGGTGTTTAACGCGAAGTCGATACGGTCCAACTGCCGGTGGGGCGACGTGAGGCGCAGGGACCCTAGACATCTGATGGAAATGGCCACTCCGAGCGCGATGTAGCGCGCGGTATTCCCGGGAATAAAGGAAATCGTTGCAAAGATCAAGGAGGACTGGGTATCTGACATGATGGGTGGTTTATGATCCACCTTGTTCATCGCCAGGAGAAAGACGATTATATACAATCTCAAGTCGGGCTTCCGATGGTCGTAAGATTGACGGCACATCAAAGTTTTCAGAAGCTGATTGGTCGAAAAGAGGGTTTGAACTTTATAGCTGGGGACGATCCAATCCTCAAGCGAAAAACTTTTCAAAAATAGTTTGAGCGGACCCAGGTCTGATGGGGAGGATCATAGTTCCATCGCACTCAGTGCTCCCGCTGTCTAGTTGATCCGCACACATTTATAATTATGGCATGGTCTACGAACCGCGAACGTGCACTTGGACATCATATATACTCTACCTGACCCTACTCTACCTGACTCGGAAGTGATGGCATGACGGGAGAAGGCCAAATTGATATAATATGTCAAGTGTCAAACCAAAAATGAATGGAACGGAGAGAAAGGTCGACTGAGAGCCGACCCTGTTGACCCTCATGATTTCCTCCGATCATACTTAGAATCAAGGCTCGTTTTATAGCATCAACCTCTTCATTGATCAACATCCAAGGACAGTGGTAGACTTGCACTGGTCGTTGAACCCTCGGGTTGAGCCTGAAAACGTCTGAAGAGGGGTTGGGCCTCTTGGTACGAACATCCGCAGTGACAGTGCCTTTCTTCAAGCCCATGAAATAATCCTCACACAAGCTACATCACTCCATCGTTGAAGGAGTTGGGATCCTGCACAGATTAGGATTCGGAATTTCCATTTCGACTTGAACTACGATATGAAGTGGCCCTTATTGAGTTGAGCATGTCCCTGGACCGCTGCCAACAAAAAAAATGAAATAGTGCATCTTCATACAATATTTTCTGAGCTCTCAGTTGGAAGTATTGATGACAATGTGACGAACCCGCAACATTTTAGGCAGAAAGGGTTTGAACATTGGTTTGAAAGGCTTTGGTGATCAAGCTCACCAGCTATGGCTGTGAGACATGAGGGGTGTAGTGGCTGCTTTTTAGTATCCTATCAATAATGACCCTGAAGAAGTTCACAACTTTCCATTGTGCAAGCACTAGAAGATGCCGAAAGTTCTGAAAATGGGTGTCCACAATTTCATTGGTTGGATTTGCCAAGGGTCAAAGGGCATAGGGCAGATCCTCTCAAGAAGCCAACAACGTGGTGATGATACCAATGTGTAAGCCTGCCAGCTTACAACAGCCCTCTGTCCTTATATAGGCACACCATCAATTAGAGGTATCTAAGCAATTATCTACCTTTTGGTGTAGCGGTCTAGCATGCACCTCAGACATGCTTACATGCTATGTTAGATTCTTGGACCCAAATTTCATATCCATGTAAAAAGGCCAATTTTAGCTTGGATAGTATTTTCAATTTTTTATTTTTCAAGCACCTAAGCCCAGAATCATAGGGCTTTGCGGCAAAGACGTTCACCAGAAGAAAAGAAGTGGAATATCGAGATTTTGTTATATGTGTACAAAACTGCAGCAGTTAACAGCTCATGTGCGCAAAAATACTGTAGCTTGACGAGGGAACACAAGTATTCCTTCTGTTCAAATTACTGGATATCCACTGGCAGAGGTAACATTGTCAGTATCACTGCCATCAGTCGTGAACATTAAGTTTGCGCAGGAGCCATTGGAGCCACTCGTGGCTTTCGGACCGTGCGCAAACTGGTGGCTCCACCGCCAAATTGTGATGTCAATGGCTCGTTGGTGGCTCTTTTGAGCCACCAGCCTGCTATTTTTGCGCACGGTCCGAGAGCCACGAGGTGGCTTCAATGGCTCTTGCGCAAACTCTCTATTAGAGAGTTTGCAGTGGAGCCACCAGATCAACTGGTGGCTAATTTTCTCAGGAACTCCCCGTCCTTGGAGGCTAATGTAGCCACCATTTATAGCCCCCATAGAGAGGATGAAATAGTGGCTAGCATGCAACGGACGATCCTGACACTAACCTGAAACACGAGCCAGATATGGTGGCTCCACCGCAAACTCTCTATTATTCCCTCTTTCAAGAGTCGCAATCAATTCACAACTTCTTATTCATAAAGCATCAGGAATTGATGAAGAGATCTATGCAAGTAGAGTGTGGTTTTCTTTCGTCAGCCCATGATGGTGCTAGGTCAGAGAACTTGAAGAGCTGCTTTTCTAGAGAGGAAAATAGTATACTAGAGTATAGTTTTACTTATATAAAAAACTGATCTAAATTTCTAGTTCAAAGAAATACGAGTTCTCCAATTAACCGAGTTTTCAATCTCTTCAAATCTAAGTCAACTTCAAGTTGCGTTGGTAGGTCACGGTCACGTGAAATAGCGTCGAGCTTGACGTGCATTGATCCGACAATGATCGGGTCCGAGTCCGAGTCAACTGGAGTCAGTCCGAATCCGTCGTTCAACGTTCACCCATATTACCCTCATGCCAACCATACAACCTATTGACTTCGCCAGTACGGCGCTGGTCCATACAGCGGCTTCTATGCCACTGTGATCGATGATTTCCTGTTGCCTACGGAATGTGACGCCATCCGAGAACTCGCATCGTCCGCTGGGGAGTGGCAACCTGCAGGATTAATGGCAGATGGGACAACAGAAACAGTGCATTCCAACTTTCGCAACAGTGATCGTGTTTTGAGAGTAGACGCGGACACGGCGGACATGATCTACCAACGTTTGCGGCCGCTGGTACCTGAATTGCATCTCATCACTCCGGATGGCAAGTGGGGGTCAATAATCGGGAAGCCTGGAAAACCAGGGAGGACTCAGCGGCCTTCCTGGAAGATGGTTCGGTAAGTTAGTCTGTATTTAATCCAAACATTCTGACCACCGAAGCAGGGTCAATCCACGTCTGAGCTTCCTTCGATACAGACCAGGCCATTATTTCAAACAACACTGGTAAATTTCTCTCCACTCGTGCAAGAAATTTTGTTGGAGTGCTAAGTATTTCATAGTGATGGCCTAAACGAACTCGTTGATGGTCCCACACCCCAAAAATCCTTCGTTACATTGCACATATATCTCAGCGACGTGACTTCTGGAGGAGCGACTAGATTCTGGACTCCAGACAAGAAGCACTTCATCGATATCGAGCCCAAAATTGGACGAGTTCTAGTTTTTCAACAACGGATGCTCGTACATAGTGGGGAAGAGGTCACAGAAGGGATAAAATATACAATGAGGTCCGATTTCATGTTCGAGCAGGTTTAAATTTATGGTGTGTTTATTGGTCGACGACCAGGTTCGCGGAACAAATGCCCGTGAGGAACTGTTCAAACTCCGGCCATTCCGGACTTTTGTGGCACCGCGCTCAACACGCGCTATTGGCCAAAATCTTGGCCATCTCTTCCTGGTCAACAACCGGCTTCCAGGGGAGAAAGAGCATATTCATAGTCTCCGCTTGGCGCTTCTCATAGGCAAGGAAGGCTTCGGTGATGGCAATACCGCGGTAGCCTCCACGGACGGCGCCAGCCCTCACATCTCCCCAGTACTCTGCCCACTCCGGTGGTAGCGGCTGGGAGATCGGAATGGACATCCAAAGACGCATGAGGTGCCGCTTTTCGTCCGCGTCGGCGTGGTCCTCGAAGACGGTGCGCGAGTGCAAAGTGACAAAGCTGTTCAGTAGCTGCATGTCGCCGCGCTCAAGCTCCATCGAGTAGCAATACTCGTCGGTAGGCATGATCTCGTCCAGGAGGTTGAGAGCCTCCTGCTGCTGCGTGGTGAGCCGCGGCACTTCGAGGAAATCTGCTTGCGCGGCGGCGGTGTTCTTGCGATTCGTGCGCGCGCAAAAGTATCCCTCGGCGGTCCCGAAAATTGGACAACGGTAGAATGGCGGCTGGCACGGGTCCTGCGCATTCTGGAAACTGTGGAACCAGCTTGAGTCCTCGAGCACGGGAAGGAGATCGGGGCGAAGCTCCCGGACTCGTTCGCAAACGGCGATGGAGCTCACGACCTTGCTGGTCCCGCCAGACTTGGCGGTGCGGCGGCACAGCAGCGCCACGACATCGCTCGAGTCCTGATGGAAATCGAGCGGGGCGTTGGTATTGTAGCCCCTCCCGCCCTTCACCTTATAGCTCCCGCCGGCATCGCGCACGTCGCCGATCACTTCACTAGCGCGGTTCTGTGTCCGCGCAACGCCCATGTACAAGCCCATGCCCCAGTACGCGAGGCGCATGTCGGCCTCGGTCCACTCGTCGGTGGGGAAGCCCTGGACGAGGCACATGCCCCAGCGGCCCTGGGTCGTGCGAATGGCCCGCTCAAGCGCACGGCGGGAGGTATCGGGAAGCGGGAAGTCGCGTTGCTCCATTTCAAGCAAAGGCCTGTTCGCCTTGCGTGCGTGTTCGAGAGCGGTGCGGAACCCGTCGACCTCGTCTGGCGTGAGGCGCTGCATCCACGATTTGTCTCTTCGGACATCCACGGCTCTCCAGGCACTGGGACCTGATGCGATAGTCATATCGTCGAGTGTTCAAGTCACAGAGGAGTCTTGATCTTCGGGCGGGCAGTAGAGCTTTCCGGACCTTTCCAGTGCTTGGCTTTGACGAGCTGGCTACTGTATACCCGTTCTCGTGGGGGACGAACCCAGAATATACACAAGTATCATCTGATCATGAAAACGGACTGCCGTGCGAATCCGCTTCTTGTTTTCTTTTGGTCTCAACAGGCGAAGCTCCGAATCCTCTCACAATTTCGATGCACAATCCTAATGACTCTATCTGTGCCTGTCAATCCAAAAATTTGACCGTTTTCGCTGCGTAGCTCTCCCAACAATACTGCGGTGAAACAAAAAAAGAAAATGTGAAGACTTGTTGAAGCATTTAAAACTAAGTTACAAGTACGACCTGTAAACGGCGGTGATAGTATTATATCGAAGATGTTGCAGAAGCAGTGGCCCGGAATCATGGCCGAGGCTGTGAGTTGCACAGAGTCGGGAACAAATCAGGAAGAACAGAGGAGAATACTGAAGAATTATTGAGGAACCTTGTAGTTACTCTGGACAATTTCAGTATGTACATGAGTAACCCAGATTCTCTCCAAGCTTTTTTGTGCGGTGTTTAGATGCACACTTGTGCTTATGCTTCCTCAGCGACTGGGCCATTGACGACTGTAGCGTACAATCAATGGACGTGTTGTACGTAGGTACAGTACCTGCTTGTTCCTTATAGGGACCTCCGCAGTAATACATCCTCCTCCTCCTCCTCCTCCTCCTGTAGAGCTTGATCAAGCACTTCAAAGTGGATTCTACCCAGAAACTACTGATTCCAGAAAATACAGCATAACAAGTACGGTAATAATTCCGACTGTTGGAAAAAAGAAATAGCGCGGTACGGGGTCCCCAGGGCACGTTCGATGACTAAGAAAGCGTCTAGAGCAAGTTCGACAGTAAAACCACAGTGACTAGAAGCTAATCGGAGGCGTAAACAAGGGTGTAACTTCCAAGGTTGAGAACTGACCTGTAGGATCCTTGATGAAGGCGAGAAAAATCGGGCGGATATTCAGTACGCCTCCGTCTGTGTAGCAGGTGAGCCGACTGGACTTGGCTGACCTAACGAACGTACCAGGAGATCGAACACTGGTGAGGATGGTCCCGGCGGCGTTGATATCCTCGGTGAATTTACGCTGACGTTCAGCTTCCACGATGAGCTATTGTAGATTGTTTTAATGATGGTGGGTCTCCATGTTGGCTGCCCTCACCTGAACAGTAGTCTGATTTTCTTGACGCCCATCGCACAATGCGCGATATCTCGCGAGAGTAAACGGTACTTCTTCCAGCCGAGGGTCTCGGTTTCCAGCAGGCGACATTGAATCATCGACGCCGATCGTCTAATTCTGCGGCAAAAGGTCGGCGCTGGAGACAGACTGAACAATGAAACCTACTTAGCAGTCGCACTCCTTCTTCTGTAAGACTAAGGAGGTCCCGCAAACAGACTACTTTCGCATCTCGAATAATTACTTCTGTTTTCTTGGCCGTATCTTCGAGCTGGCTGAGCTGCACGGACGGGCGCTCAGATTGATTGCGTAAATCAGGCATAGGCCGGCGGTGAGCGCAAGCGCAGTGTAGCGAAGGGTGTCGTTGGGAATCAAGGACAAGGACCCAAGGAGAATGGAGGATCGTAGTTGAGATGTCAGGCTGCCAGCCATAAGTAATGTAGGAAGTAAGATGCGAAGGGTCTCTATATACAGCGCTTCCAGATTTCCTAAAGGGTTCACGGTGATCCAGGGTTAGCAAGGAAGGCATTGGTGGCGTCGTTGATATCCGATTCCCGGCCACGATTCGCCCGCTGATCTTGTTAAGTACATGAGGCGTGTCATGAATCAGTCCCTTTTGTCAAGGTTTCTTGCCTTTCCGGGTGGCGTTCCGCCAAATGAGGGCTTCCACCCGATCCGGTGGGACCTTCCTGGGCTACCAGCCAGTGTGGCTCGCTAAATCTTTGACGTTAAAAAGCTGTATTCAACTGAATCTCGGCTGACAAGGCTACCATGGATTCAGTGATCGGGAGAGTGCGAAAATTATTGTACACACTGTGAAGTGTTGCCACTCGATCCAGTTTTATATCTAAATTGAATGCAACACTGTCCTTCAATGGGTTGTAACACTATTGCGGCGATCAAGGCGAGCTAGCTTACCAACAACTTGAATGGTCGGCGCTCAACTGCGCCAAGCTGGACGCGCGCAGCTCGAAATAGTGGCACGGCGCGAAGTATAAGATAAACAGCGCTGAGTGTAGAGCGCCGCTGACATCGGCATTCTGGTGAATCCAAACCAAGCAAGTGGATCGTTTACGGGATGCTGGAGACTTCTCGCAGAGGAAACCGTAGAAACATTTCAGCCGGCATGGTCGGACTCCTTCCTCTCATCATGAGCGCACTAGAGCATCCCGCGATATCAAGGAAAACTGAATTTTTTCAGCTGAGTTTGAATGTATAAACGAAGAGCTCCAGGAGATCATTACGCCGGGGCAACGCCGAGGGCATGAGACCATTCTCAAGATCGCCAGTCCCGCCGGACCACTTTAGGAGCGCCCAGTTGGCTTCCGATTAAGTACTAGTAGCTTTGCCTCGTATTTCCGCCGAGAATGCTGTAGGTACGGTCCGTTGAGCAGAACGTCAATACGGTTTGAGAGAGCCATGAGAGCTTGCATGAGAGTCTATGTTTGGTCGAGCCGAGACCATCGTGATGTCGGCATGCTGAGTCGCTGGGCATGCCAAGCTTTCTGGAACCACGTCCGAGCATTGTTGCGCCACAGTAGTCTATTTCCCGGCGAATAAATACAATCTATGATACATTTCCTTCGCACAAAAAAATAAAGAAAGACGTTCAAGCCTGAAGTAGACCATGGTGAAGCTCCAGTTGAAAAATGAGGATCATATTTGACGAGACGCTAATTTCAAAAACTCAAGGTTTAAACTGCCGTGTAGGATCGTTGATGAACGCGCGGAATATTGAGATTATACCCAGGGCCTGTCACCCCTGTCCCTAGAACGGGTGAAATTAAATGTACTAGTCAGTTCAACTACAGCTGAACATACCGGAAAGATTGGTGAAAAGGACCTCAGTGGCATTGATATCGTCCGTGATTCTGCGTTGACGTTCAGCTTCCACGATCAACTAAGTATTGAAGATGATTCGATCATCGCGCAGTGGAACTCCACGATAAGCGCTCGCACCTGAACGGCCGTCCTAACTTTCTTGACGCTGTGGCTACAGTCGGCGATGTCTCGAGAGAGCAGTCGGTACGTTTCCAGGTAACTGTATTTGTTTCCAGTACGCGACATCGAATCATTGACGCCAATCGTTTGTTCCTGTGGCGGAAGATAAGCGCTCAAGACGAAATCGAAGAAAATCGAAATTTACTC
>JARJLF010001399.1:0-79968 GCA_029378395.1 Mycena leptocephala
GCAGTGGCAGATGTTTGCAGACAAATAATGCGTGAATAATATCCTCAAGATGGTCCTTGCAGAATCTGCACAAGCGCCATTTCTTAGGAACCTGGTCCTTATAACGCTCGGCCCACCGCATCCGTTCCCTGGCAAGTGCATGGCCTGACAGGACAGCTTGTGTGAATGCGACCCGATGCTTGGGATTTCTTACACGCAGATATGATCGGAAAGCCATAACTTTGCGAACCCATTTCCCATCGACGAGGACCACTCTGTCTGTCAACAGATCTCGTGTGCGTGAGTAGGCATCGAGTTCCGCATATATTATTGCTTCCATGGAGTGTTTCACATCTCCAATTAAACCTTCTATAGTTTTGTCTGCGACCGCCGCATCATCATGCACCTTCCAGTAGACTGGGATAGGCAGCTCAGAAAGCACTATTGCAACATCGTTGGCCCATGACATTTTTTCGTTGACGAGCCAGCTGCAAAGAGTCGAGAAGTCCATTTTTGACCAGCCGTTCCTCTCCGAGCTTGGCCAGATATTTGAGGTTACGCAGTAGCAACAGGGCTCGCCTATACGATATTGGTTCAAGGCCAGTCTCTGAAAACAGGACTGCTATGACACTTCGCTCCGTGAGACCCAGCATCCTCCGCAGATAGTGATTCTGCACTGCCTCTCGCTCTGTTCGTCGCACCTTTACCACGTCTGGGCAGATATCTGCAGCGGATATCAAGTATGGATCCACCCGGGCCATATACAGAGTTCGCGCATCCCAAACAGATAATCCACCAACCATTCGGTTCACTGCCAAGCAGGCATTGGCCATTCTCTCCGCTTTTTCCAAGTATACACGGTGATGCTCCGCATACATATCTTTCGAATTGAGATCATGCCATATTCCCACATACTGGAACTTCGACTCTTGCTGAAGCACCTTTCCATCCAAGTAGAACTCCTGCGGGGTTTTTGGCTTAATGCCCATAGCTCCCCACAAGCATTTCATTGTCTGAATTTCGCATCCAATATTTCCCATATGGGTTGATGTTCCATTTAGCTTGGATTGGAATCCATGTCCTGTGTTAGACATGACCATGGGGTCATCTGCGTGCTCTAAATTTGAGATTGTTTTGCCGTTAACCACTATGTCTCCCGGAACAGGGTATAGCTTGAAGCTAGCCAGAAGCAGGTTCCAAACTTGTGGTGAACCCGAATCTCCGGTCAGGACCCCCAGGAAGGAGAAGAAGCTTTCAGACAGCTCCTTGTTCACACGAACCATGTATTCCAGCTTATCATACAATAACATGATCAAGTCGATCATGTCACCCGCCACTCCCATTGAGTTGAGGGTAACAAATAGAACATTACGATTCACTGCAGGAAAGGCATTCTTGAGGTCGACCACTGCCACATACATAACCTTCCCCTCAGCTGCTGCCCGATCGGACATGACACGAAGGAGAAAGGGGTTGTTGTTAGTGCGGTAAGTAGCCATGAACCCATTCTGTGTCTCTGGGATGAGCTTCGCTTCACTTGCATATTCTTTTACCCGTCTATCGATAAGTAAGGTTAAGAATTTCAGAAGGCAACACTCGAGGACAACAAGGCGGTAGCTCTCCGGTTTAGTAGGGTCCTTTCGCGCCTTGAGTATTCCTGCTACCCGTGCGGCTAACCACTTGGAGGGAAAAATCTTTTTGTCAATCACAGCCTGAAGCAGGGCAAGCAACTTCTCATTAGGAATTTCCATTATATCCCCATAGGAGAAATCATCTATTCCCGAAGCTGTTGACAGATGGTTCATTATGTGGCGTTTCCCCACTGTATGTCTTCCAGAGTCAATTTACGGGAGAAACTCTTCCTTGGGGACCAATCCTCATTTGTGCGAGGCATGTCCTTGAACTCTTCTGCCCAGCTTTGCAATAGCTCTTTGTTGAAGGACGGGGGAGTCTCCTCAGGCTCATTCATCCTCTTTTTCACTCCTCCGTCAATTCCTCCAGCGAAACTTGCACTGGTTTTGGGCGGGGATCGGTCCAACCACGAAGAACGCGCCAAAAAGATCCTGCATCTTTGCACTCGAAGATTTTATCTCTCAAGGATTTTTGCAGCACACGCAGCTTTTCCCGGCCACGATGGTTCTCTGGATTTCCCTGAGGGTTCTCATCGTCTTCAAATTGTGATTTCCATGCAGCTTCCTTTGCCCCTGTGGCCTCTGGCAGTGCGGTTGAAACCTTCGGTTTCTCTACAGCACCCAAATCATCATCCCGCTTTACCCACTGATTGCCTTCAAGTGCGACATAGTTCCCAGCCGCGGGAGCATTTTTCAACCCATCCTGGGCGAGTTTTCTTGCCTCTTCAGCTCTCAAATTTTTTACTCCGCGTTCTGTTCGAACAAATCGCGTTGGGGCTCGTCTCCAACCCAGTAACATCACCAGGTCTTTTAGTAAGTCCCCATTTGGGCACGACCACCCAAGTTGCGAATTTTTGCCCGCCCAGTAGCAAGCATGCCGAATTGTATACTCGGAGTTTGTAAAAATCATCAGTGAGACCTCTGGATTTGAACTCTTCACCGCTAACAGAACTGCATATATTGCTGCTCTATTATCGGTCGGTGGGTCAGGGCCCGGCACTGCGAGAGCGCAGTTCGCGTTGAATGTCTGCCCCCAGAAGACAGCCCCCACGGCTTTTGCACCCTCCGTTCCCGAGCCCTTACAGGCGCCCTGCACGTAGACATGTGCATAAGGTGTTTCCACATACACCTTTCCGTATAAGCTACGTAACATCTCCGCTGCACTTTGCTTACTTGCCATGACTTCCTCGCATAATTTGTCCATTTCAGGGTCACCTTGCGGCAGTACAGGCGGAGGTCGAATCACCTTTGGTGGCCGCGGCACCGCCTGCAAAATTGAACGATCTATCTTGAGTGTTAGGCTGAAATGGTCAGACCACGCTTCTTTTGGTGGGGGCGGGGTTGCCACTGACAATGAGCGAACCATTGGCACTAGGCTCTCTGACACTACTGCATAGTCTACCACCGCTTCCGCAACACCAACTTCCTTTATCGATGTAAATCGTCCTGGCGAAGCATCTTCCAGATGCGTTCCGTTTAGAATGACAAGTTTTGACCTTTTCCAGGCCGAGAGCATTCTTTGCCCTCGTGGAGAGACGGGTTTTTGGTCAGAGGACAGGCGAGCCAGGTCCCCTCCCGCTTGCTCCGATTGGGTCCGAGCGTTCCCATCAAGGAGAATCATTGGTTTTGTATCGTCCGCTGCCGCGCACAGAGATAGCGTTTCATCTAGTGTCGGTGAATCTCCACAACATTCGTCTTCGATGCATCCGGAGCTGCTAGGGAATCTTACTGGACTCCCATAACTTATAAGGTTCGTTATTTCTGTCCGCTCAGTATATCTGCAATGGGCCACCCAGAGATATGCATCCGCCACTGCGCACGACTCCCTGGCGGATTTCCAGAAACTGGCGGACCTGTGCACCAAAAAATCGTACCGCGAACCGCGTCTTTTTCTCCTCATATTCTACTGCAATCTGGATCCCGGAAAAACCACTACCCCTAGTCACCTCGGTTCTGGGATCGACCCTACCTCATCAATTGCGCGGGCAATGATGTCGCTGGAGGGATTCGCTGACCTGCGGCAGTACGGCTATCGCTGGGGAGACGCTACTGCTGCTGAGCTATGGCCACGGATCTGGAGCTGGATCTATTTCCTGGACCTTACGTTGAAACTGTTGCTCCGCTCATTCCCTTCTCGCTCAAGGGGACCTACGGGATCTACATGACGCTAATGAAACCCCGGGTGTTTGAGTGGTTGTCGCGCAGGTTTGGGGACTCTACCTCTCCCTCGAGCGTAGCGCCCACGAACCGGGCTTCGCCAAGGCGATTTAATTCATCAATCGTGATCTTCACTCTGCCTATCCGCGAAACGTACCAGAATATATTGAGGGCTCCGGGGGCATCGACAGTTTTGCTACGCGTTTGACGTACCACATTGATCGCGTTCTCCCCCGTCCGGATGGTTATACTCAGCCTTCATACACGACCGTGTTCTTCCTCATCGGATTACTGCGGCTATTGGTGGACCGTCACGCTGGACAAGAGCCGCTAACGGGAGCCACGGTTACTTCTGGAGTTATCGGAGCGATTACAAGCATCCTCTGTGTTCTTGGGTCTACGACGCTTGAGGAAGCTGACAATGTGCGAAGTAATTGCTTCTTAACGAGGATCTTTGACTCATCTCCGAGCTCTCCCTCCGTGGCCGCATCACTAAAGGCCAATCTTGTCGGCGCTATCGCGGCTTGTGCTCAAAGCGACCTCGACGGGATGGACGACGTCTTGCGCCCTCTTCTGCAGCGGTGCTGCCCTGGTCTCTGATTTCCCACCGTCCCACCCGCCACCGACCGCCCCGTCGAGAAGGACATGATCCTGTTCTTTCCTCAGCCGGACCCTTTCCGCGACCCGGAATTGTTCCAACTGTGGGATCGCTTCAATAAGGCCGCGCTTCGCAACGTCCGGATATTGCAGGCCTACAATAAAGCCGTAAGCACCTCCGTCCTCGGTTGTGATAACATGAAAGTGAGTCTTTCGTACTTGACTCTGTCCCCATATCTGACTTGGCAACTCCAGTGCGACAAGCTCGGCAGAAAGAGCGACTTCAAGCGATGCTAATCTTGCCGCGCTGTTAATTATTGCTCCATTGCTTGCCAGGCCCTTGACTGGGACGCAGATGGGCGCAAAGAAGTTTGCTCGCGTCTTCGAAATCCGCTTCTCGGTACGTTTAATGCTACCATACCGTCCCGCTACCGTCCCATCTGATATCTGGATCTTCAAGCGGAACCGGAGACTGGGGATTTGGCAGGCCGCAGGTCTGCTCCATCGGCTCGCCACCAGATCCCAATCCCACGGAGGGATCCGCAGCGCAATGGGCTGATCAGGTAGTGCGTGCAGCACGCAGCGGCGGGCGGCTGGAATTGGTCGTCGTGCTTGTGGCGGATGGGGCACAAGTGCGGTTGAGCATGGTGCCCGCGCGCAGTTCCACGTCTGCGCTGCACGACAGTCTGAGCTGATTGCTGCGAGAATTCCTTCCGGCGCTGATTTCGCGGGCTTGATGTTACGGATCTACGATGATGTTGCCTCGCTCCTTGTGGGACGACGGGAACGTGGAGACTATCGACCTGTGTGGCAGCGCCTGGTGGAATAACCAGATATATCGGCACCGCGTCATTCGGCGTTGCAGTACGCGTAAAGGGTCGGTGTGGCCTTTCCTTCTGTGGGACAATCCCCGGATCGTTTACGTTTTTGGAGTGAATTCGTCGTGGAAATGGATCAGTGAGTTTCGCCTCACTTCTCTCCCCTTGTCAAAAAATCTACGCGACGTTTTGCTTCTCCCACAATCTCCTTACCGTTGCCTTGAATCCTGTTCCATGAACCTCCTCGAGCACCCGGCCTCCCAGGAGCTGACTTAACCCTCCGCCGAGACGGATTTGCATGAGATTATGGTGTTCGTCTCATCTCACCGGCGGAAACATCCACCTTCCCCAATTTGCAATGCCTCCACGTCCCATGGTATCTTGGTAATACAATTCCTTTGCGACCATTCCGTTTTTGAGACCCATTCCTAGCATGATGGTCTTGGCCGAGCCTGTCTTCCCAGATCAGATTTTGCATCCTGGTTCTTCCTTGTGTTCTAGGCATTTTCTTAATACATTCTGGCTCGCAGGAATTTGTCTTCCTCTTGACATTCAAGCCAACGAACTCAGGTAAGTAGCCAAAGGTGCGGAACCCCATCCGCTTTAACATCACGCGCGATTCTGATCCTAGTGTTCGCAAATCCTCTATTTCGTTCGAGTGTACGTACCACGAGCCCTTTAAACGAGATGAGACTTAGTATTTCGCTTCCTTGCACCTGGTACCATGGTTGTTTTGTCACACCGTTTCGAGCCGAAATAGATCTTTCAGGTGTATCAACTTGGGTTAGGGGGTGATCGTGAGTTTTTTGAACCTGAAGACGACCTGGCGAATTCTTAAGACCTTGTTCGTTCGTCCCGTTTCGACGCAACATCAAAGCCCGGTCCATACCCGCCCGTCCCGTCCGTCGCCCCGTCAAAAAGACGGACAGGTTAAGCACTACCCAGGATACTGATGTAGGTTTTATTAACCTTCATTTACTGGTCTCCCCAGCCGCTGGAAACTGAATCCGAAGAAATTCTATTCCGAACATTTGTACACGGCTTGATGCACAGCGAAAAAGAGCCGGATCGTAGGCCCGATTCTGAGCTATGCTCTAGGTGATTCATCGTGCGAAAATGCCCACTGTCCAATCGCTGTTGTCCACGAGGCGCAGCAGAGCGCCCAGGCTTGTCTCCCCCTCTTCAAGCCCACTGCAGCGACATACCCTCCTTAACCATTCTTTGGCCAGTTCCGAAGTCTCGAACGATCCCCACTGGTCATGGATCGCCAGGTCAACGATTCCCAGACATTTCATATCTACGGTGCGAGGGAAGTTGATTAACACTCGAATATCATTATTTACTCTGTGCAGGAGGGACAGGAGGCGGTGGTGGGGTGGGCGGCGAACACGGTGGTAGTGGGGGTATCGGGGAAGGTCCCACCGTCATCAGCGGATGCGCAGTTCAACACTTCATAAATAATCCGTACGTCGGTTCCCTCCCTCTTACCTTGCTCCAGTTCTCCTCTCCCAAATGCCACTTCTCAATGATATCAGTGGTGTGCAGATTCATAACCATGGGGAAGCCGGAATACTTCTTCTTCAGCGTACGGTCGCCTTAGAGGCACTGTACGACTCCGCTGAGAGTGTCCCTCAGCCCAGATGCCATCCGGAAACACGCACAAAAATGCTCAATGACCTTTATAACTGGGCAATTAACGCGGACAGAGGCCACTCCATCCGGTGGCTACATGGTCCTGCTGGGGCCGGGAAATCGGCCGTCATGCAGACACTGTGTCAACGATTGCAGGATGCTGGGCAGCTGGGGTAAGCTTCTTTTTCAAACGGGGCCACATGACTCGCGGCAACGCGAAAACACTCTTCACGACACTTGCTTACCAGCTTGCAATACATCGGCGTGAATTGAGGCACCCGATCTCGCAAGGCGTGGAAAGGGATCCAACAGTTCTCGCCAGAGCCATGGACGTGCAATTGCAGACACTGATTGCTGAGCCCTGTCAATTGCTCGAAGATCTTTCGCCCCCTGTTCTCCTTATCGACGGTTTAGTCGAGTGCGAAGGGCACGATATCCAGCGACGAATTTTGCGATTAATCGCATCCGCTGCGAACGGCTATTGTGTTCGGCCCCGAATTCTTATCGCCAGCAGACCAGAACCGCATATTCGCGAGACGTTCGCGCAGGGGCCATTCCGAGGGCGTTTTGATTCCACCAACATTGAACAGTCGTTCGAAGACGTCCGGACCTACTGTACCTCCGAGATGAATTTTCACGCACTCATCGCGAGCATCCCACACGATGGCGAACATTCCGACTCCCTGGCCATCACTCCAGATTCTAGAAATGCTTGTCCAAAACTCGTCCGGTTACTTCATCTACGCGTCGACAGTTATCAAGTTTGTCGACGATGAATATTCCCGCCCCTCAAAGCAACTGGACATTATTCTAAATATTGTCTCTCATGATTCTGAATCACCATTCGAGGCTCTTGACCAGCTATACATCTACATCCTATTGGGAGTCCCTATGCGGCACCGTCGCAGTCTTTGCAGCATCTTGGCTGTTTTCTTCCACTATCCATATGATGGTACAAGACGTGCCTTCGCTTCGCTCCGGCATATGTGTGATATCAACAGTATTTAGAAATGTAATTTACGACATTATGCTGCCCGGAGGATGAAAAGTGCTCGAGTAATGACAGCCATGATACGCGTCTCAATGACACTGGACAGTCTCCGAATAAATTACTGTTAAGAAAGGCCTCCCACAAACACACTCAGCGGTAAAGAGGAAGTATACAACCCCGTACATTAGAACTCGAAGCAAGCTTCACTAAGTCGAAGAGACGGATAGATAGTACCAAACATATATGTGTTAGGCCGTTGCAAATTCTCGGATCCCGGTGTTCATGGTCAAGGCATGAGGGTCGATTCATACATACATGCTATTCTGATACTTCACCAGAACGCGTCCGCCAGGTTCGAAATGACGGAAGCCAAACGGCCCCTCGTCTGGATCAGCAAGAAATAAAAGCTCTCCCAGCCGACGGAGAGGATACACCGAACTGCAGGCTGGCGCTCCCGAGGATACGGCGTTAAGGTACCAGCGACCTATCATATTGGGTCGCAAGTTAGCGGAATCAAAAGAGGGTGAACAGAACAGAGATGTGCATCAATCCCAGCGAAGCTAAGGAAAAAAGTCAGGCTTGAGGGAAATAGAGGGAGTACGTGACCTTCGACTCACCAGGAACGAAACGCCCGGCGGAGAGAGCGCGAAAAATCGAGTCGAAATTTGTTATGCCACGAAGCGCGTCGAGGGCGTGCCCGAGGTCAATGCGGATGGTCGGAAAGGTAGAGGTGCCAGCAGCGGGGAGCTAAGACAAAATACAAAGGTAGCTTTGGAGCAATCGAGACAGAGATGGTGAGGGACTCACCATTTCGCTCCCGGGACGGATATCGGATCCGGATCGCAATTGTAAGGCCCGTGATGCGTCGAAGAGGCCGTTGATACCGATGCCGTGGTCAGGGAGTGGCCCGAAGTCGAGTGAAGCTACAATAAATTATTATGTCAGTGATGAGATTATACAGTAGATGATAAGAAACTCACCACCTCGCTCACGGTAACGCGAAGAATCAAATCCAAAATTTCAGTGCCCAGCGGCACACCGGCGAACCGTCTGAAAGTAACTGGACTCGAAAAGCGGCTCCCGGAAAAGCCAAAAATCAAGTTTGGTGGCGGCGGGCTGAGCGGCACATGCAAGAGAATAGTTGGAGGGTGTGCGTATGGGAAGCCACGCACCCGGAAAAAGTGAGAACCTGAAACTTCGAACAGACTACGGCGTTGAGATAACACTGTCATCATCATCACGAATGGAAAAATGCGATCAAAATCAGACAGAATATATTACTCTTACCCGTGTCACGGTGCCAGCAATGCGTCGCACTATGGAAAGAATCTATATGAAGTTTGATTAAACAATCAGCGTCTCGATGGGGGAACAGGTTTAATCCTTGATTGATTAATCACCTGTGGAGGCACAGTGAGAGCCTGGCAGCATAGCGGGTAGATATAGAGGTTCTGTTTAATCAAGACTTGTTCATCATGTTCTGTTGAATCTGGAAACTGTTCACATTCTGCTTGAACTGAACAAAAACAGTGTTCATGCCTTTTTAAAGGGAAAAGATGCCAGTTGGGGGACTTGAACCAGTGACCTCCGCAAAACCGAGAAAATAGGAAGAAGGAGAACATAACCACTACATAATGCAAGCAATACAAGCTAATCACTGCCCAGGAATACACTAGGCACTAATTGACATTTTGGACTTAGAGTTTTTGCAACCAACTTAGAATGCAGACAAGGACTTTCTCACTCCACCTGACTTCTTTGCTCACTAATGACACTGGTATGTCCAAATAAGTCCTGGGAAGGATCATTACTACATTTTCATAAACAAGTGTGCTGACTTTCTGGTACCCTTGCTCACGGAGATCTTGGAATGCGGATGTGTTCTTGTTCTCCTCTTCCGAAAATCTATTTCTATTTTTTACAATGTCTTAATTAACCACTCTGGGCGCCAATGCTAGCAGTGTACTTCATGTCTCTTCAACCCTCACTCAAATTAACAGGGAAAAAAATGTCTGCCAGTATTTTCCAGCCCCACCATTTCACAAAACATTCGACAAAGCTTCATCTTGACCACCTTTCTCAGTGGTCCGGGGCCTCAGGCAATGATTCTGGTCCCAGATTCAGAACCATGCTTAACATATTGTGGCAGAGAGCTGTCAGCTACATAATGTTGGTTATATAGTTGGCAGTGTTCCATCACACAGTGCAGCTGCTGACAAGAGCTGAGTAGCTAGACTGGCAAAGTAAGGGTCAGGAAAATAGCAGTGGGGTGAAATGAGAGTGATGGATATAAAAGGTATTGAACATATCGGGTGTTGGGTAAAGAAGTATCTATCACCAAGTAGATAGAAAAGGGAATAAAATGAATATGTGTGTGTCAATATAAGCAGACAAGGATCAGGAATGACAAAAAGAGGATGATGGCATGAAGCCCACTGTTACACATATCCATACACACCTGAGGGATTGGCCACTTCTAGGCTTCAATAAATTTCACCATGAGCACTTTAAGCATTTCACATGAGATTTTAGACACAAGGTCAATTTAGGATGTAAAACATCTTGCAAGACCCATATTTCAACACCTCAAGTCAACCAGATCAATGTTTGAGGAGATACGAGGGGTTTGGACCGAAAAAATGAAAAATAGAAAAACCGACCCTTGGGGCTGATCATCACAAAAGTACTATATAAGGAGTGTGACTTCCCTTATGTCGTAGGGGTACCCCTACACCAATATCTCAGTAAGTGGTGTTGTATTATTCAATTTAGACATCTTCGACATGCAAAATCAAGCTTGCGTACAAAATTTCACCAACAACCCCCTGGTACACTGGATTTTCAAACATATCCTGCTTTTATCTGCCACTACCATCTTGCTTATATGGTCCCCATACTCACAATTCTAGTTCTATCAATTATTGCAGGAATGGACAGGATATGCTAGCAAAATGGTTTAACATGGACCAATGTAGAATCTAGTGCCTCTGACTAGTGGTATTAATAACAGATACATTTTTGGTCAGTGTTTGATGTGACAATTGACAGATTAGTATTGAGAACCTGCTTGATCTGATCACCAGAGAGTATGCACTGGGGACAGGAATCTAGTGGCATTGGGTAGATAATAGTGCTATCAGAATTTTGGATGACCCATGGGAAGGAGCTTGAAAGTGGTTGGTATTTGGGAGATGCCAAGCAAAATGCAGAGATGGGCTTCATCTTATTATGAGTAGACATAAGTTGGGAAAGTCTGGAACAGCTTTTGGAATATTGTCCAGATCACAGCCACAAAAACAACAAAATCCTTGGGCATGACATGATGCAAGGACCAATAATTATAGCTTTGAGGTTTGATTCCCAAGTCCTGACAAAATTTCCAATTTGGTCCTGGAAGGTCTGAGCTGAAGTCCCTACAAATAGGGTCACCACAGACAAAGGTCTGATTCAAAGTCTGAGGTCGAGGTCTGAGCCAAAGTCCCAACATCAGAATGATCATCCAAAATGGTAAGTTGATAGCCTTTGTTCTGCTGCAGCAGTAGTGTGACCTGCAGGAAATTTTTAAAATGTAGTCAGTCAAATATGCAAATTAATGTATTGGTGTTACCAAATTTGTACTTGATTCTTACTTTTCCAAAGCATTCTTGCTCTGAAATTTCTACACCTGCATGAAGTCATTAACAACGATGAGGCTAGGCAATTGGCCTTGGCCTTGGCCTGGGATCTAGCTGAATCAATTTTGACTAACAAAATCTACCACAATGTTCTGCCTGTAGTAGAGGCAGCCCCACTCAATTTATGAAAAATACCTCCTACATTCACACAAAAACTAACCCTAAAGACACTATCCATCAAAAGGCACTATCTAGGACAATTGTGTAGAGCAGTAATTATATGAATTTTTCGCAATTTTTCAGTTATTTCTCGGCCAGATTTGAGGTCTGATGCAAAGTCCTGGCAAGACTTTGGACAGACCACAGGTCAAAAGTCCCTACAAAACTTTTGGGACCCCGGAACTTGGGATCAAACCTTGAAGCCATAATCATTGGTCCTCCGATACATCAGCAATACACGGCGATGAAAAGGCTGAGCAAAAACTTGTACATTTAAGTACTGCTGCATTTAGAGATATAGATAAAGAAATTCATAATACATAGCACCAATGGAGGTAAGAAGCTAGAGGGTTAGCAGATAATTGTAGGGCATTGGGCAATAGTGTCAACACACTCAAAAGGGCTGGTTCAGTTCCTTGAACCCTATCATTTAGAGCATTAACCAATTGGATGATTGTCCAAGCTCCTATGCTTTTAATACAGCAGATCCTGAGATCCCGTGAACATGGAAGTCAACATGTATGTTCTTCAAACTATAAGTTTATCGCAGTGAAATTGCTGAGCAAAGAAGTCAGGTGGAGAGTGAGAAAGTCCTTGTCTGCATTCTAAGTTGGTTGCAAAAACTCTAAGTCCAAAATGTCAATTAGTGCCTAGTGTATTCCTGGGCAGTGATTAGCTTGTATTGCTTGCATTATGTAGTGGTTATGTTCTCCTTCTTCCTATTTTCTCGGTTTTGCGGAGGTCACTGGTTCAAGTCCCCCAACTGGCATCTTTTCCCTTTAAAAAGGTATGAACACTGTTTTTGTTCAGTTCAAACAGAATGTGAACAGTTTCCAGATTAAACAGAACATGATGAACAAGTCTTGATTAAACAGAACCTCTATATCTACCCGCTATGCTGCCAGGCCCTCACTGTGCCTCCACAGGTGATTAATCAATCAAGGATTAAACCTGTTCCCCCATCAAGACACTGATTGTTTAATCAAACTTCATATGGTTACTGCTATGGAGCTGCGGCTTCCACCACCTAAGGAACGACAGATGGCGTGAGTGTTGACTGGAGGATAACAGCATCTTCATAGTCACGGGCCCATGGCATTCGAGTTCGCATCCGCAGTAATCTCGCCTCCTCCTTGGGCCTGCTTTGACCGGTTTCAATGTCGTCAGCCTTGTTGCGCCGATCCGTATTTTGTGGACAAAGCCGCTGGACGCGTCACGAGCGGAGTCAATAGTTCGAAATAAGTAAAGCGTAGTCTTGCAGATTTGCAGAGCCTTGATCGGACTGCGATATCATTGAAAGGCTTTGAAAGGCTTGGGACGAGTCCTGGCAGCGTTGAATGGATTGCGATTGAGGAATGAATTGCGTCTTCATTTTTGATACCATTGGAAGGCTTCAAATACCAATCGGACTTGCTCTTGAGTCTTTGGCTCTTGCGACAGAACTGCTTCGGCAAGGAAAACCAGCGAACATCAGATTGAAGGGAGAGGCAAGCTGCCGGGAGGTGGGATGACGAGGGGGAAAGAAACGATGCGCTGTCGAATGGTGCAACACTTTTGAGCGGACCTCGAATGTGGTCTCTTCAAAATGGATCGCGCACAGCCCGTAGAAGCTCGTTCATATTTAAACGGTGATGAAGAAAAAATACCATGGCCTTGAGGCAACCGAGATAATGGTAAGTGGAAAGAAGCGGTGGCGTGTGAAAAGCAAACAGGTGCATACCGATTTGAGGCATTGGCTTAATACATGAGGTATTCTCCACGCAAGCTTTGCGGTTGAACAGCATACTGAGGGTAAGGGGAGGCTGCTGGCAAGTGGGATGACAGCGGGAAAGAACACAGAAACATCAAATTATGAGACGGAATCCGAATGCTAGTCCGCGAGCAGTTCAATCAGTAACGAGTTCTCGGCCATTTCTCGATCCGCACCGGATAGGCGAAATGGAGATCCACATCTCTTGTGTCAGATTCAGCGGCGACGCGCCAGACACTTCCAATTCACGCTTGATACGCGAAAGACCAGCTCAAAGCCTTGTTGGTGTCACCGTAGGCCTACGGCGGAGTATCGACGAGAAGAATAGGACTGGGACTCGCCCAGTCCTATCATTGATGTCGAGTCCTACTAAATCCGATCAAAGAATAGGACTCGGACCATCAAGAATAGGACTCACGAAGTCGACACTCCAACAATCAATATGCGATTGATCTCCCATCAATATGTGATCTGCCCTAAGCTGTCGGTGATCCATGTGCGTGCTGCACTTTTTCAAAGTCTCTTCAAGCCATAATAATACCAAATGAGGACGGAACCACACAGAATCTGAAGTGGGATCATAAGCAACTGCGGGCCGACATCAAATCAAATCAATTCGGCAAGTTCCGCTCCGCTGATGCGCAACTTCACCCCTTGCCGCGAGGCGCGTCGGGCGACCCGGGGGAAGGTTTGTGTAGCATGGGACCATCTAAAAGCATGCTGGTATCCTCATATTTGAGTCGGATTTCTTTAGCCAGACACATAATAATAGTCATGAATTCATTATCAAACAATGCCGCGGACCCGCCGTTGTTGAGTTCAGCGACCACAAAATGAACATCTAAATATCAAACTATAAATTCTGTATTTGTGACTACATGTCCTCCCCGAGTGCTCGACGAGACTTGTTTCTACGGCGTGTCCCTTCAATCATGTTGGCTGGATCAACGGAAGGATTCCTTCGCTTCTTCCCAGCCTTGAGTGGCACATCCGGGTCGGGTAGGGCATCAGGGGTGGCCGGACGAGGAGGAGGCGACGCCGAAGGCATGCGAAGGAGGGGTAAATTGTTTGGGTCAGTGGAAGTTGTTGCGCCAAAGTCGTAAGAGTATGGATCAATGTTGGCAAAAATGTCATCCATTTCGAAATCAAGTCCGAGTTCTGCATCGGTCAAAAAATTGTGTGCAGTGGATGAGTCGATGAGGAGGGTGGTTGGATAGGCATCCAAATCAGTGCCGACATTGATGTTGGCATCCATCGGTACAGGACCCTGGTAATCATCCCGCAGAACGGATGGGATCGCAGAGTACGGATCCAGAGCTGAGTGGGCAAATGATTTATCTCGCCAATTCAACCACCACGGTAACTGTTGCGACGACTTACATTCATTTGATGCTTCCACGGATGCCATGTCTTTGTTGGCTGCAGAGGTAGGCAGAATCCCATCTTCTGGGTTGTCAAAAGCCGTGATCAAGCGCGAAAGATATGAATATGTGATGGGACAAACCTGAATCATCGACATAGGAGTTCGACTCTGATGCTGAAGCCACAGATTCATCGTTTGATGGACGTTCATCTGGCCTGCGCCTTGGATGCGCACACCAGCCAGCTCACCCTTTCGCAACTGTGCGAGTTCAGCATCAATGATACCACGGCGAATTGTCCAGGCGCGACGAAGGGATTTTTCTTCCTCAACATCCCTGCGCAACTCGTTAACCTGCTCTTTGAGATCAGTGCGATGGCTATCAAGTCGCATCTCCTCTTGGATCGACTTGATTTGTGATTCAAGCCCCCGCTGCCGCTCGAGAGAATCCTTGTTTTCTTGGACTCCGCTCTCCCGATCAGCTTTGAGGCTATCATAATTAGTGAGTTGGTCTCGGCGAACAACGGACTTCTCCATTTTCCATCTCTTGCGTTGCGCCGCCAGCTTCTCACGCTCGGCGCTTCCGTTCCACCGATGAGGCATCACACCGTTGCGCTCAATGGCAGCCAATCTTATGGCCATGATATTGTCTCTTTCCTTGGCCCTGATCGGCGGTCAGAGATGCAATGATTACAAGGGAAATTCCATACTGCAGAATACCAGTGAGGAGACCCACACCAATTGCAGTCTCCGCATTGCGACCCGCATGCGCCGTCTCGACATAGTTGGAATGAGTCGGCGTGATGTCCCAGTTTTCCGCAGAGATTTTGGAGAGGAACTTGTTGACGGACGGTAAAATCCAGGGGTTTGCGAGCTTGTGCAAATACCAATCTTTCCGGGATATTCAACAAGACGGTATAAGCAAAATGTTTTTAGTTACTCACTCTTGATGGGAGGTTCGATTTGAGCAGCACAGAACTCATGCCAGCTGTCGACTTCCTCCTGGGACTGAAGATGCTTGATAGATTGGAGCCGCGCGATCACCGATTTCGGAATTTCGATGGGTAACTCGTTGATATGACTGATAGCGCAATCAGCATCCGACTTTCAACCAGAATGAAGGAACAGGGAGTACCGGTCAAAATGGGGATTGCAGGTTTTGAGACAACAAGGAAGCAGTTTATCCGGCTTCAAGGTATATATTCCGCTGATCTCAGGGTTATTATATTTCGAAAGCCAGTCCGCAAAGCCTTGGGCTTGGGGAACTTCTCCATCCAAAATTACCACACGGCAGTTTGCATCAGGATAGAAGGGCGCAAGTTTGAATTGTTCACCGGTAACCTGCTGAACTGTATCAAAGAGTTCCGTGAACAGTTGCGCGAATGCCGGGCGTGTCTGTCTGTCGCAGTACAAACTGGCAAATGTGAGACCTAATTTTGATTCAATCACCGGAATGCCAAAAAATTATTGCGCTCACGATGAAGAAATCGATCCAAAAAACCAGCCACCTCCTACTCATCCATATCTCCTTCTACACGTTTGAAGGTGTAATCGATGGAGAGAGACAAAACTTGGTGAATAAACCTCGCAATATATGGATGCATGGTTACCACCAGCCGAAAACCATTCTTGTCCATGGCTGTGTGGATGTAGCGCTCCTCTTTTGGGAGCTTGACTTCTCGCTCGCGAAGTTCGTGGAGCACCCCTGGAAAATAAAGATAAAGATGTGAATGTAAGATAGAGAAGAATGGATTACCGTCCCATCCCATCCCACGAGGATGTTGATCCTTCTTCTTCTCGGTGATAAAATCACGCACTTTGCGCTTGTCTGCGAAGGCCGGACTGGTCTCGGCAACCTGCTTCCCCTTATATATCGTGGAGGTTGCAGGAGCTGAAATGAACGAATTATATCAGAGTTGAACAAATGTCGAGCAGTAAAATATTCACCATTGAGAAGTTTCTGAACGGTAAGCCCGGTGAGCCCTACCGCTTCCACTGCAGCCCCAAGTGTCGCACGATCTTCGGTAGTTGGCTTGGATTTTGGATGCATTGGGTGGTTATGAGCATTGCGCAAAACTACAAGAGCTTTGCGACTGGCATATTCACCCTCAACAGGGATATAAATTAGCATCTCCGTCGGGCAAGGGCGGCTCTGAATTTTGCCAACACTGATACAGCCATCAATTATATGAGTGTAATCTGAAGTCAAATCATTAAGATTATTTTTAAAAAAAAATCATGAAGCACGCACGACAATTAGGCAACGCAATGCGAGGATGGACAGTGAGAATGCAGCTTTCATTGATGGAAGCGGCAGTCCCAGGTGGAAGGCGCCCATTGTTGTGAAAAACATATTCGAATGTATTCTCGTGAACATTTTGGGGAATAAATTCGTAACGGTGGAGGAGTTTCTCCTGGATGGACCAATTTGAACATCCAACACATAGGCGCTTTCCATATTTCATTGCGTCCTGGGCGAGGCATTAGAGAGCAAGTGAATGTTTGGATGTGACTGACCTTCAATTCAAAAAGGATAGGCATACCATCGCATTTGATTTTACATTTCGAATTCACGACTCGGGCATAAAACCTGGAAGAGTTAGACCTAACACCACTTGAATATGAAAGAAGGGAGCTACATACCGCGCTAGAACTCCCAAAGGCAGTGCAGCCTCTGTTTGATTTGCCTCTAGTTCACGGTCCCATAGTTCTCGCATGCCATCTTCGTCCGGTTCATACCGCTCGCAGCCCGAGAAGATTGTCTCATCGAAGTATTGACAGGTTTTGACTCCGTTGCAATACAAATGGCAACGTCGACTTTTGAAACCCTTGGTCGGGTCAGGGTCGAAGCCAAACACCGTAACATCACCCTTGAGACTCCCCGATGAGCCTTTCCAGGAGTCCTGGTCCTGACGAGATTTGTCAGAACAGCAGCTGATTGACAGGGTAAATAACTTACTTCATTGCGAATATATGCATCGAGTGTTGAACGCTTGCCGGTCGCATTCGTGAGGTGTCCCTCTACCTTGGAAAGGTCGATCCGAAGGGCAGTTGGGTGGCGGGGAACAGGGAACGTCGACGGTACAATTGAGAGATCAGCAATCTCATCAACCTTGAGCTCTCGAGTGATGGTGATTCGAGGATCTGCCTTGGCTTTTGCCTTACCTTTACCTTTACCCTTTCGTATTGGGACAGGTGCTGGAAGGACAAAATTAGGGAGAGGCGGTGAAACTGGGCATTCCATGGTGGTTATTGAGACCTCCACTGACGGTGACCAAAGAGAAGGAGGAAGCTGAACTGTGTTCGACTCCTGTAGGTCATCGTTGTGAATATCAACGAATGGGTCGGACATTGCACTTGGCGGACGTGAACCAGTATCAGATGCTGCCCAAGAGACCGGTGAGCTGGCCCGAGAGGATGGCACAAACGATGCCCGGCTGCTAGCCCGAGAAACAGAACGATGAGTCGATGATTCGGCCCGGGAGGGTGCTCGCGAACTGAATGGCGTAGAATCTGTACTACGATGGCGATGATGTGCAAAGGAATCTTGATTGTCGATCATATATGCCTGAAATGCGGCGGGATTAATCCATACTGCTGTATTTTCGAGGCTAAAGAAGGCATGGCCCAGGAAGTCATCGCCAACCATCTGAATCAGGGCGACAAAATCCTGAGTCTCATTTTAAATCTGCGAGAAATACAAGACGTACACAGTTGCGGTAAGCTCTCAATTCTTTTGTAGACGCGTCCTCGGGATTGTACGATGATGTGGAAATGACCGTGTCATCTTGGAGAAGATAGAGTTGGTAGCCTAGCGATGTAATCCAGGTAGTTGCGTTCTCCACAGAAAAGAAAGGGTCGTTGGTAGGGTCACTGAGAGCCGCCGGAAATGCCTTGAGTGGAATAATTATTGGACCAGAATTCAAGCTGAAAACAACTCACAAAATTTCGGTATGCTTTAATCTCTTTTGGAGATATGTCGGCTGCTTCTTCGAACATGGCTCGGGATGCGGGTTTGCGTCTTTGCCAGTTGGTTTTATTCCGGTTTAAACGACTTCATTTTATAGTACATTGGCACAGGTAAAACCAAACAAAATGAGAAGCAACCATATCAAAATACTGCGGCACAGGCCACTACCTGTGCTGCAAAAGCGATGCAAAGTGGTCGAGTTTCAATATGGTTTCGTTACAAAGCACACAGTGAAATTGATGTTGGTTCGTTGCAGTCAGTGCCAAGTCAAGGATGATACTCAGGATAAATTTATTAGCGCAGTCCCTTTCGGAACATGCCGAGTTGTAGCGACAGTCGGACACCAGACACACCAGAAGAGGGAAAGACCTGGAAAGACTGCGCAAGACAGCATCAGACAACGGCGTGCACGGATCACCGACGGGCATCGGGGGATCAAACATCCGACTGATGGTTGATTGCTGGCATGTTGAGAGAGTGGAGTCCTATTCTTGATGGGCCGAGTCCTATCGTTTGATGGGACTGAGTAGGACTCGGGCACGGATGATAGGACTGGGCGAGTCCCAGTCCTATTCTCCTCGTATATACTCCCTACGGCGCGTGTTTTGAAGAAGAACTGGGGTTCTGCGAGGATGCTGATCCAGATTGTGCCGAATTAGTATCATGGTGGTCAGGCAGTTGCGGAAAACGCTCAAAGTTTGCATCTGTAGCCATCAACGATCCTGAGATGAGCTGGTGAAAGTGTCCACATTGGCGTGCACGTCGGGGGCGGGCACGAAGGGGCAGGGGCCCGCGCGATGGATGCGGGAGAGAGGGAAAACCGATACTCATACAAAGCCCCTTGCCTCGCTGGCATCGGCCCGAGGCGCGTCGTCCCCACATAGCAGGTGCTGCCCTTCAGCGAAATGCGGCACTCTTCTACATCAAAGACGGCTTTGAGCCGCCTTTCACTGAAAGTAACGCTCTTCCCGATTGGGCGCGTGTGCCGCGTTTCATATATCCTCGTGAAACACAGCCAGTACAGAGTTCAAGCACCCTAGAATGGTTAGCAGCGGACGCATCCAGAGTTTGGGAGCCGACGGAATTGCAGCGGAGAGAGAAGAATTCGGTGGGAAGGCGTAGCTGCATTCGGCAAGGCATATCGGAAAAGACCGAGAATCAGTGGCGTGTGAAGAACAAACAGGTGCATACTGATACGAGGCATCTGCTTAATATACGAGGTACTGTACTATTTCGACCGGATCTTCAGCCTTTGTGACCAGTGACCACCATCATTCATTTTCCATCAATTCATTCCGAGTTGGGACCTGTGACCCCTATTTCCAATATTCATTTGTTCAATCATTCATTTGTTTGAATGCCCTCGCCGCTCTTCGTGAGCTCCCGACCACCAACCGTGCCCTCCACCTGGAGCTCACTGGTGAATCAGTTGTCCGAGAGGAACTCATCAACGAGGATCTCTTCCCCGAAGATGATGAAGATCCATACAACGACGAGAGCGATGTTCCGCTTGACGTTGTGATCAACCACGTCATATCGGGAGGTGTTGCACCGCTCCCGAAAGGATTTTTACTCGGCGCGGACGGAAATCTGGCCCGAAACCGTGTGGTTGAGAACGCCGAGCTGGATGTTGTGGTCGAGGATCTCCCACTTGCCCAGCGCCGCCCTAAGAGTACTGCAAAAGCACCCAAGTTCAACTTCCACGGTGGTGATGACATGTGGGAGGAGCACTAGTTTCATTTTTTCGTGTAAACTGTTCACCCCGTGCCGTGGTTTTGGTTCGAAATTATCTTCAAAAAGCCGGGAAACAGCACTAGAACATGCTGGGGCGAGAAAAAAAGAAAATTTTTTGGCTTCTAGAAAAATCCAAATTGGCCCATCCTTCAGTCCCTCTGGTGACCTGTGACCTTTATTTTTATCCTTCATTTCAACCAGCCTTGTGACCTGTGACTGAAGGTCCGGTCGAAATAGTACAGTATCCCTGTGAAGGATATCGACGATCTGCTAGGCTTTGAACCTGGCGATGTTTCGTTGATTCTTCGGCCCCTGCACTCTGTCCTCAAACTGCATACCAACGACGATCCTATGGAGGTGTATCATGCCTCGTTTTATGATTTCCTGCGCAATCAAGATCGGTCATCGGTGTTCTATGTTGGCTCCCCACAGCACTGCGCACAATTGGCTTGCTCGATTCTCAAGGCGCTTTCATACGCAAATGATGATCCACAGAAAAACTGCACATCTGTTTCCTTCCGGTGGTAAGTACATGTGTGCGAGGACAAATGAACAATGGTGTCCTGATCATGCGGCATGTAGGAGGCTTGCGGACCACTCATCAAATTGGATTGACTATATGATGGACATTACACCGTCTCCGGATTTCGTGCCCCTTACTATCGGTGATCAGGTAGTGGACCACCCCCAGGTAGTGGGCCACCCGCAGATATATCATGGGGGCATTGAGGAAGATGGATGTTTGGCCTGTAGGGACCGAGTACAACCTCAAAAGACGTCTCACACCAAATTTCAGCCTAAAATAATGCTTTTTTTTTTTTTTGATCAAAAGTTACATGACATTTGATCGGCATTTTCAGCGTGTGAGCCATCATTTCCTAACCTTGCCTTTGGGCCGAGGCTTGCGACAGGGCTTTCTCTACGAATTCTCCACCGTTTCGCGACTTCCGGGGCTCGTTATGCTGCCCTGATCCAGTGCATAAACCTCCGAGCTGTAAAACAAATCTCAACATGGTGAGGGTGTTCAGGAGACCGAAGAATATTTGCTTGTTATTCTGACTGGCTCCAGCAAACACCACTTATATCTCGAGATCCATTGCACACATGAGGTTGCCAGATTGCACGGGTCATCTTGGTATGTATTGCTAGTCTTTGAGTGTTACTTGACTTTTTTACCTATCTAATTTGCCTCTCACCATGAACCATTACCCGAAACCACCTTATTTCGGCGACGCAGAAGTCCAACTGTGTTTGGATGAATAGCTGGGCACTTGGAAGGATAGATGCACTTAGGTGCGTTCATATACATCTTATTACTCATTCATAGATTATTTTGGGCTTATACCCTCCTATCTCTGACTACATTGTCGGTTTAGTGAGATCTGCCATTCCGGCAGATTTCCTCTCTTTTAAGGCAATTTTTTATACCCTTTCTGTATTCTATACACACATGACAACTATCCAAAATCCTCATTAGAGATCTAATCCTCCAATTAGGATACATTTTGCTGCCAATTGAGGCCTCAGCGACTCGTCCAGTGAGGTGGCCCACTACCTGGTTTTTTACTCCTTTAGGCATCTCAACAGGAAAAAATTCCAGACATGCCAAAAATGTGATGTAAATTCGGCCAACCATGTTCAAACAATTTTCAATAGATGTTACTTCAATATGGGAGCCACAAGACTATTGTAAGTTCCGACTAAATCCTGGGCGGAGCCCCAAACTCTAAGGTGGCCCACTACCTGATCGCCGATAGTATCCGACTGGTTAATCCGGATTTTGTTTTCTACCGAGTTAGCACGGTCCGGGTGAAAGGGTTTTTGTCCTGGCTGAAAGTATGTTTTTCATATTCCTCACGCCGTTGCTCTCACGTAGATTCCGTTATGCAGCGAATTGACCCTCTTCCTGAAGATTTGATCCAGTGCTGGGAAGATTATGGCTTTATGCATTTGTTCGAACGTTTCCAGCATCGCATTTGGCGCAATTTACTTCTGGAACGCGATCAGCAATGTCCAGGAACCCAAATTTTGGTCCCATCCCTCCACACGTTATCTGCTTTGGAGGCCCGGATGAGCAGTAGATTACAAGGCACACTAGCAGCCTGTCGTGGGCATTTGTTTCAGTCTCCGCAGCTGAGTTACATGCTCCAGGCCATTAGGCTCCTTCCCTCCAACAGAACGTACCCACCCCACTCTGGCGATCCACCACAATGGTTTCGACTGCGCACTGTTTTGGATTTATCGTGGGATGATATTCAGGCCTGCATCTGTTCTCTGCGCCCATTCGCAACTCAGAAATCAGATTTATTTTACACACTGGTCCTGCTCCTCCCTACATTTTGCCGGGAATTAACTGGTGTCAACTCTGAGCCCATGGTTTCCTGTGACTTAGCCCGGGGATTCATTCGGTTTATGCGGCGGCTAAAAAATCGAGAGTTGCCTTTGGCATTCTGGTAAGTCAATTGTGTCGCAACATACCGTGTTCACCCACCCTTGTTGAAAACTTGCAGGACACGGCTGGGGTCATTTACATTGAATTGCCGAGAATGGGGTCGACATGTTCGATCTTGTCCACAATCGAACCCGGAGCTGCTACACGAATGATTTTGTTCCACCCTGGCTTCTCTTTTCGAACGCGATGGATATTCTCCCACCTGTCGAGTTCTATGATGTTGTTCAATGGCTAAAGGTGATCTGTACCCTGTTACTTGCAGTTTCTGATAGTTTTGCAGGCATCCCCCAACCCTCAACCTGCCCTGATTGACCGTTGGCAAAACTATCTCACGGAGAGTAAATACTGAAGCCGGGGAACTCCGATGATTGGGTACTTGAGCAGAGGTGGCAGCATCATTTGGAGAGAGAGGCATACTTTCACAGGCCACCCCAAGATTTTGATGACGAAGTAATCCGATGCTGGGAGAGTTGTCTGGCCAACTTGCAGAAGGAGGAGGACGACCTTACTAGCGAAATGGAAGAAATGGACATGTGGAACCTGTATTACAGTTGAATTGTGGACTTCATTCGTTCGAATCCTGGAAGGCGAGAGAGCGAGCGGGAGGACAGAGGAAGGTGAGACTCGAGAGGAAGCTGAGAGTTTCGGAACAAAATGTATTTGGGTCGAGGTGAGAGTCGACCTTTCATCTAATCCAGGAATTGTGCGCACAATTCCATCTCTATAAGGTTTTTTGGCCTTATAGAGATGGAATTAGGCGCATAAAATGCCAAAAAAAAAAAAAAAAAACAGACATTTTGAAGGAATCAGGTGCACATTTGTGCGCCTAATTCCCTCAGAAATGGCCTTAAATAAAAAGCTTTGTGCACCTGATTCCCTATATATCTAAACCAGGAACCTGAGGCCAGGTTCCCTTCTTGAAGGGGAGCACGTGAAAACAGAAGTAGGAAGGAGCGAGAGGAAGAAGGATATGTCGATCAAGGACCAGGTGGAGGGTATATTGATGGCAAGGAATTCTGTAATGGATTTACGAGCGCACGCACCACGGCCAGACTACTCCCGTTTCAATTCTTCTCCGTGGTCGTGGTTCGGTAAAATGATCTTCCCCTGCAGTCAGCACCGCTCTCTGAATGCCGCCGACGAGAATCAAGAGGTAACGTCGAAGTGGATCGTCGCACAGAGCGAAGGGAGGAAGGGAAAGGAATGCAATGAAGGAAGTAACCAAGCTGTAACACGGAACGGACAAGGCTTGTGCACTCATGGATACCGTGTCGGTGCTTGCCGATGGCGTCGGCAATCCGCGTTGAAAACCCATCAGGATATTGGCAGAGTCAAGAAAGTGGAAGACGACGAGCACGGAAGTGCTATATGAAGAGAATCGGTGGAGGAAACAAAACCTGCTGGTCCTTGCTCTTGCGCTCCCGCATATATGCAGAACAAACGAAAAGCAGAGGGAAATTGGGAGGTACAGGACGTTGCAAAATCAACGGAGGAGCGCGAGACACGACTCCCTCACAGGAAATTCAATCATATCCGCCGGGATACACACGAGAAGAAGCCTCGCAGTCATGCAGAGGGGGAAATGATTCGATGACGCACGCCGAAGTTACAAAAGGCACCGCTCCGTCGCTGCCATTTCTTCACTTCTAGACGGAGAGCTGTTGCCCAGCAGTGGCGGAGATTTTTGGCTGAGAATCGCAAGTTGGGGGGTGAGGGAAACAAAAAGAGCTAGCGCACGAGAACTCTTTGGAAACCCAGAAAGTTGGCTGAGAACGATTGCGTTGCGATTGATAAGTCAAAATTCTTTTGGATTCCGCGAGAGTTCAGTAGGCGAAAAAGAAATTAGAGAAACGAGTTTACGCTTAGAGGGCGGGGATTACTGAGGATGGGGCAGTTCTTCCGGGAATCCGCGAAATTCTACAGGGCAATCCCGGGAGAAAAGGAGAATTGAAGGAAGGTGTGCTGTGACAACGGTCATACATGTGCCATCAGCGCGCTAGTTTTCACTCCGACTGGGGGATTCGAATTGTAGGACAGGAAGGATGCTCTGATAGGTCCAGCAAAATTCTAGATCGAGGAATAGGAAGTTTCGAACTGAATACCATTGAGACAGAGAGAGCTCACCTAGAGAGCGGATGCAACTTGTATCTGAGATTGAACTGTGACCAGACGAAGTTTCCTGCAAAACAACGATCAGGATATCTCACCTACGAGGAAGGAAATCTTACCAAGGAACTGGGGCGAGGGTACATAGTAGTGCAAGCTTCTCGTTTCAACTTGATGTGATTATTACTGGGAGGAGTCTGAGACCTGGACAAGGTCAGATCAGAACAAAATCGAAAAATAAATCAAAAGAAATAAGAGCCGATAGGACTGATGTAAGAGTGGCAATGTATCGAGGAGTTCCGAAGCTGCAAGACCAGCTCGTCAAGTTAGTACTTATGAAAGGGGGTGAATAAATAAAACTGAACTGATTGAGTGCCCGTGGATGCGGAAGAACAAGACAGTAGCTAAAGAGTCGCCTACCTACTCCATCCCTCTTAGAAAGACAGGAAACGCACTTCGAGACATAGAGGAAAGCAGGAAGATGATAAAGCCACTTAAGAATGCCACACCGAAATGCGGGAACTCGAATGAGAACACGCGGCATTAACCTGAGGAGAGAAAGGTCAATGTAAGGTCGAAGAGATATACAATTCAAACGCAGCGTGTCTATATCGCGACGGTCCTGTGGGACGGCAGACTGCGCGGTACGCTGCGGCTAGGTCAGATAGTGTCGTCTCGTACAATGAGAATATGACCCACCGAGAACTTTGACCCTTTGTTCCGTAAAGTCAAGACGCTGAACTAGACGACATGACACACAACCTAGATCCAATTGAGATGTCAGGTGCTCACTGGATGAACGAAATCCTGGGACGATTAAACTAAAGAACACTGACCGTGTGGTCAGTGCAGACACGCAAGGGTATGGCCCAGAAAACTGGATTGATAAGATCCGAGTGGGTAGAATGCGCGAAGAACGAACGATGGATCGAGCAGGAAACGCACCGAGTCCCAGAGAACAAGTATAAAATTCGACATTCACCAGTACCAATGCGCGCAAGATATCCGAAGCGTCCAATTCGCGACCTCGCGGGATTTCCTTGTGTACGACGTATCAAAAGCCCATGCCGTATTTCAGAGAAAATGAAGGAGAGGACGCCACAGCAGGGAATAAAAGATCACTTAGATAGGCGGAAAGAATCAATTGATAGCATCGCGCGTGCTCTCACAGAAGAGCAAAACGAGACGAACGCGCTTCGAGTGAAGGGCGCTGGTGCTCGTTTGATGTCGCAGTGAGAGCGATGCGGACGGCGAGAAAATCCCGCCCGATATGATGTAGAAGAATGCTCCAGCTCGGGCAAGGAGATTTTGACGCAGCACTGATGTTTGACGCATGCAACGTCAGTCTGCGTCAGTTGAACTTGGCGTCAGTGGTTGAACTGTAGTTAAATGCCGTCCTTGAACTCCAATCTTTCGTGAATATCTGTGGGGGTAGTCAGTGCATCGTTTGGCACCATAGGCGATACATATAGATAGCGGCAAGGGTGTAAAAAAAGTCGGACAAAAATCGGTGCAACGTCAATCAACGTCAGTGAACGTCAATGTGACAGCGTCACAAACGTCACTGCGCCGATTTTCAGCGTCAGTCCAGCGCCTTGCAACGTCGACTCTGCGCCTGGCCGCGTCAATTGCAGCTTTAGCTAGCGTCAATATGCGTCAGTCTGCGCCGGTCTCGCGCCGTGACTAACGTCAGTGTGACCGGTCCGCGCCACCTCAACGTCAATGCAACTTTGTATGCGCCTGTGTTGCGCCGCTCAGCATCGCTCTGTCTGTCCTCTGCGCCATCACTGATGCATAGACCAACTCTTTGAATCTCCCACCACTCCGGCCGCCCATCTATATCTCTCACGAGTCACTTGATGGTTTCCGCCGCCGATGGCCGTGGCAAACTTTCCACGTTGTCAACATTTCAACGGGCCACCTATGAGCCTAAGTATTTCATTTCAAAATGTCCTGTCGAACTAGTGTCGGATGAACAATATAATCCTACGTAAAATTTGCGCCGCTATCATTCCGGGTTGACGCTGTATTGCCAGTGAATTATAGAAACTGGTTCAACGTCGGTTCAACCTTCCACGACGTTCCTCTTCGAGATTCTCAGGATTTGAACCATTGAATAAATTCATCATGAGTTATAGTCAGCTCAAATACTGAGCATGCACCCCTACAGTCGTTTGCGCCAATCTGCGTCAGTATGTGCGCCGCTCTGCGTCAATGCACAGCCACCCTGCGTCAATCGTACATTGACGTAACGACGTTGACCGACGCATCGAGAGATGAAATTCGAGAGTTATCTTGCGAACGACTGTGATAGTGCTCTAAAATGCCTTTTGACTACCATAGCCGAGCCACATCCATCCTAGCCAAGATATTCGGGAAATAATCATTTGGTTGGAAATTGTGTCTCGAGTGAATGGACTGCATAACTATCCCAGACTGCCAAGATGCGTCAGTTATGGGTTCTACGTGCCATTTGAAAGCTAACGCAAGAGAGAGATTGGAGCTTGAAGGCCATCCTTCAGGTTCTAACCCATTGTTATTGGGCAGCCACCAAAAAAGTTACTATGGTTCAACCTCTACCCCGCCAGAGTGCCACGGTTGTATCGAATCTGGTTCAATTTACCGGATTCCATCCTCCTCATCCCAAGAGCTCGATTGTGAAGAAAATCCATACCTCACTAATGTGTATACAGGCCAGCGTCAACGGCGCGTCGCTCTGCGTCACAACCACTCTGGGCCAATGCTGCGCAAATGTTGAGTGGCGCCTCTAAAACCCTATGGATTGCAGAGTTGAGGGAAGGGACGTTGATGCACATGTGCATGTGCAGTCTCTGCTTCCGAACAGGGGAAGTGTAGAAGTGGTTGATCACTTACAACAGGCGTGTCAAGGTTCCGGAATACGCATGAAACGCGTCCACTGCACCCGGTTCTGCGCACACAGTGAAGTATGATGCAGCATGACCCGCAACTCAGCTCGCAGGCCTCCCGAAACTTGGAGCTGAAGTGGCTAGCGTAGCTCACTAGTTTGTGCCTTAACCGCGTTATCCAAGAGTATAGCACTTGCCAGGTGGGCGGAAAGTGCGGCTCAAGCTGCTCAGCAATATCTATATGTCGCTCGAATGGACATTAAAGATCTCAGGACATCGAAATCCTGGCCTAGACCTGTTCCACGCGGAGTTCCGGAGCCCTCGGGCATCTCGGCCATGTTGAAATTCGGGTTGCAAGATGACCTCTGATGGACATGGACATCAACAATTGCACCATAAGATCCACTATCAATATCTGGACCATTTCGGCTTGAGTAAATGAAAGGCCTTCTACAGGAAGGGAATCTGTAATTGTCAATGCTGCGTCTGGACACAGAAAATATACTCCGTTCAACAATTGAATGTACAACATGCGGAGAGCTCAAGATTCAAATGCTAGCCATACTGATGCCTCATTGGTGTGTGCGCGAGCCAGCGCCGATAGTGTGTCGGTTTGCGTCAATTCATTTGCAGTGTCTGCGCCGAGGTTGACTGACAGCGCCACTGCTGGCATTCTCTATATAGTCTATGTGGTCCTGGCCAGAGAGAGAGCCGTTATTTGAAACTTGAACCAAATTGCCTGTAAGATATTCTGAAGCTCGGGAACTCCATCCAGGCCACGCCGACGGCAAAATCAAATCATCGGCAACCTTTGAATTCCGGGTGAAATCCGAACAAACGCTATTATAAGTCTGGCTGACCCCATGCCAGTTTCTACCTACTTTCAGTGCTCTACGTAACCAGAGACTGGCATTTTCAGCCTCAACATTCAATGTACAAAGAGGCTCAGATATTATTCACATTTGGATGCGCGCAGTTGGGGATCATATGACAAAGTTGTTAGCTGGATGGTAACTATTTTGGAAGCGAGCGTAAAGGTTGTTAGTTTGATTCAATGAAGGAAACTTGAAGTTTAGCATAAATTTGAAAGAAATAATTGCATTTGAGGAGTCGGTTACTCAGTATCCAGCAGTTTGTGTGGGAAGGAGGCATCAACAATGGCACGGACAATGGAGGGAGTTTGGAGGGAATCACTCACGTTCTGCTGTACTGGAGGCATCTAGGAGTATTACCACCGTGTGGTTGCTATAAAACGGCGATATACAACTGCGTTATTGGGTAGGGTGCGTCAGTGCGTCAATGAACATGGAATCCCGTAATATGACTGAAACGTGACAGTGCGGCAGGGTGACAGTATGCGTCAATCAACCGCTGATCTGCGTCAATTGAGAAACGTCACAGCGTCAGTCAAACGTCAGTACAACGTCAAAGCGTCACTTTCACCCTGCCCCTCCAGCTCGCACCGGAATCGGGATCAGAGCGGCGAATGAAAACGTTCGCGCACGGGGAGGGAAACGAAAGGTAGAGCAATGAGGCGACACACCTCACGTGTTGCGTCGACACGCGCTGCATGTGGATGGCGTAGGCAAGGGTCAGGTCTTCTGTGAAGGTACGAAAATGCAGGCATACCCAAGGATATCGTGAGTGACTGCCCTGATCAGCGAGATGGCTCATCGCGCAAATGTGCGTTGGAGGCTACTGGGACAGTCGTAGTGTGGGGACACTGCGGGCAAGAGCCGTGGGCGTGGATTCAAGGCGTTTGAAGGGCGTGTGACTGACATTTGCCATGGCGTTTGCCACGGCGTTGCACCAGCAATCAATGTCGGCATTCGGCCCGCGTCCCAAAATATCCGAAGCATTGGATCGCATCAGCCACATCTTCCTCTCTGCCACCATCGTCTCACCTTTCGACAACTCTCTTACGACTTTCATATTTGACCTACTGCCAGAAACTCCTCCCATGACTCTGGCTGCCCTTGGTGCAACATCTGTGTTCTTGCTGCGGCAGTCACTCCAAGTCTCCAACTCGCCGAGCCATCGATGATTGTTGTGGGCTAGGCCATGAACACAGCTGTCCATGCATTGACAGGTGCTATTGTGTACTCTGCACTCCATGGATTGCTGTGATGGCTGCGTAGCTGCAACCACTGGCCTAATTTTCCAGTAAGCCTCCCCTGTTCGTGCCTCGAGGCAAACAGATCAATGATCAGACTTCAATTAATTATCCTCTTTCATCCCGCCTCGTCTTTCATCTAGTTCTTTTCATCGCATACCTCCATGCCAGGCCCACAAAACACCACGAGTTCTCCCAAGAAACGAAGGACCAAGGTCAACTTCGGCGCTAACAGTAAATCGGGCGGCAAACGTAAAGCCAGTGCCGCCGCGGATCCTGCCTCTGGAACCTCTTCGCAAAAGAAGGCTCGTACGGATGGTGCCTCGGGATCTACGAGCACAGGAGCTTCCACCTCCACTGGTATGTACCACAAATCCAGGAGATGCAGAGCCCGCTAACATGTCGGGCACTTCCACAGGCGCGAACGATACAAATACAAACGACACGACTACCGAGACCACCCCGGCCAAGAAGCGCGTGAGAAATAGGCACGGTATTAGTCCGACGGAAGTTGACAAGGAGGCCAAGCCGACCCAGGTGCGTTTTACCTTTGTTCTCGAAAGATTGAGTAATTAATTAAATTAAAATTACAGAGAGCACTGCAGCGTGTCATCAGAGCACTGTGCGGTCTCCTTACCTCGAAAGACGCACTTCCTTCCGCCATCGAGGCACAGAAACACTACGACAAGCGTTTCGACGAGGTGGACGACTATCGTGCTCATATGCAAAGCCTGGTCGATGAGTCAAGGACTGCCGTCCAGGAGGGGACAGACCTTGCAACAAAGCTCATCCGAGACGCAAAACGAATTTCTGGTCCTATTGCCAACGATATCGCCCGCATTCCACAGGGCCATCTTGCAACCGTGTTCACTATGGTTCTGAAGGCTGGTCTGAAGGGCTTTTGTCCTGATCTTGAGGGACCTGCGTACTCGGCGTACAACCAGCTTCATCGTCACATAGCAGTATCTGGCTTCCAATTTCTCTCCTCTTCCTATGCTCTTGCGGCTCTGGATGTCAACACCAGGATATCTGATAACACGAGCCTTATGGGTGAGATGTACGATAACTACGTGTACGGAACACTGGCCCAGAAGACCAGGATCGAGAGACGTAGCCCCGGCGGTCTCAGCAAAGCGCTCATTCAGAGCGCCGAGTACAAGGCCCGAACCCGGGTGCGTCTGTTTTGTCTTTCACCTCCTGGTTTTTTGTTCGCTAGTTCTCACAAGACGTTTTTAGGTGGCTAAAGTTCGGTTTGACACAGCTGTTAGACTTGAGTTCCGCAAACCCGTGTTGCGTATGGCTCATGTCAAGGAAGCTCACTCCGATGATGAGCACACTTCGGAGGGAGAGGTACGCCGTGTCCGTGAGAAGACAGGGCGCAACCCTGTTGTTGCCAGATTCTTTCACGAGGAACTCGATCCTGAAGCGGAGTTGTATGCCAAGCGTAACAGGAAGCGTGGTCAGAAGTACGTTCCAATTACTGTCGAGGCAATCCAAAAATTGATGGATAATATCACAGGGAGCCTAAGACTCGAGTTCGTGTCGACCCGCCTCTCCCTGCTTCTGAGATTGGGTGATTTTGCCGCCGGACGTTCCAGTGGATTTCTTTACCCCCGAGTTTTACAATGCGCTTACTTTGAAGGAACGCGCCCGATACATGAACACCGGTGTGGCATTCCCCCAGGAAGACATTGCTTTCGACGAGGCGCACGGAGACTGGAAGTACATGGGCAAGGCCGAATTCATGGCAATGTATGGGAATGATGTTCTGGAGTTCTACAATGTCCCAACACCGGAGGAGATGGAAGGGATCCCGGATTCTGATGTTGATGAGGGGGAAGACGTGGAGATTGATCTCGAGGATACAGACGAGGAAAATGAGCGCGAGGAGATGGAGGTCGACGAGGAGCTTGGAGAATGAGTGGTCTTTGTTCTGTTCTAGATTTTTCTATCATTCATAGAGTCTGTTTGCGAGTCTGTTCAATAGAGGTGATTTGAGTCTTGACATCTTCTGCGACGACGAGTATAAGGAAAATTTTATTGAGACACGAGCTAAGATACATGCTACGAAAGGACTGAACCAGAGAATACATAGGTGAGATACACTAGTGCTGCAGGGACGAGGGCGAGCGTGTGCCCTGTGCCGGTGTATAAGGACACACATGGAAGTGTGTACGTGCATGAGCGTGCAGTCGCACAGTAGTTGTGCATGGGTTCCTGCCGATGCTCCTGTGCGACGGTCACAACACGGGACATGGTGTGTGCTCTTGCGGTCCGGCGTGCGTGGAACGTGGTGGTGATCCCAAGTTTTACCGGCTCGAACGCGATCGGCTCTGGGTGTGCATGATGGCGGCAGGCCCGCTTTGGCATGATCCCGACCCAGTAGCGCCGCGTGTGCGCGCGTTTGGCGCCAGGCGGGCAAAATCACAACAGGCCCCTCTTGGGTACACCCTGGGGACGAGGCTAGCGCTGGAGATCGAGGGATTAGAGGAAGGATTGGGCTCAAAATTCATACATTGCCGCTGAGCCCGCCTTGGCGGGATCCCGACGCGGTAGCACCGCGCGTGCACGCGTTCGACGGCGGGCGGGCTAAAACGCACAATGCCCCTCTGGGGCATATCCTGTGGAAGAGGTTAGGGCTGGGCATCAAGAAGTTCGAGCAAGGGTTGCGCTCACAGCGCATGCATCGCTGCTGAGCCCGATTTGGCGGGATCCCGATGCGGTAGCGCCGCGCATGCGTGCGTTTGGTGGCGGGCAGGCGAAAACACACGATGCCGCTCTGAGGCACATCTTGGGGAATGTGTTAGGGCCTGCGATCAAGAGATTTGCGCAGAGACCAGGCTTACCATGATGTCTTGGGTGGGATACTCAGTCCTGCCGACCAAGCCAGAATATTCCCAAATCGCCCCAAATCCTCCAGTAGCCATCCTGAAACGATGATGGGTACTGAGAAGCATGGACCTGGGCAAGAAATGGCCCGACAGAACCGGCTTACGCACCGGTACGAGGGAAAGGGCGAGGTGTATTTGTCTGCGCACATCCCCGTGTTAGGTCTTTCGCGATCGTACGGATAGGATTCATATCCCACCTCTCGTGCGTTCGATACACAGATCTCGTGCCATTCTTGGCATGGGCACGGGAAGGGGTAGGTACCTCGCGGTTTGCTGATCTCAAGGCGCGGCGTGCGAGACCACATCTGAATTTCAATTCAAAACCATATCCAGTGGGCTCTGTGGAACATACCTCGGATCGGGCCGCTCCCCGGCATTGGATAGCCGGATTCCCCTGCTGAGGTAGAGTATACACAGACACAAGCTGCTCGCGCTTCGTTTTAGCTTCGTTACGCTCTGCGAGCGGGTTTGGAACAGTGGTACTAGCCAACTTGGATCTGGGTAGTGTGGGACATCTACGACTGTGTCATGCGATGCCAGGTGGATGCGAGACTTTGTAGTTGAGCAACCTGAGGTGAAGTGGAAAGAGAGGCAAAGATTGTTTGGTCCCGAGGCCGATATCGCTCGGAGCCAAACAATTGCCTCAGATTTTGTGACCGCCGGCAGTGCCCAAAAGACCCACGCTGGCTACCTGGTGCCGGATCCAAGACACATTGATTTTGCCGGAAAACAAAACTTCAAGGTAAGATGATTAGCTTCAATGCAGGGGGTTCCAAAGAGTGACTTTAAGAGTTGTCGGAGTGAGATTGACCGAAGCATCAGTAATGACGCAAAGGCTGAAAAAAAAGACAGAAAGTCCGTCTTTATTTTGATGCACCAGGTCATGAACTCGTCATGAATTGGTCATGGAAAAGGTAAGAAAAAGGAAAGACTCACAAAGAGGGGATCGAACGTACGAGTCAACTGAAGCTGTGTCGCAGCCTCGGGAAAATACAAGGACAAATCTCTGACACCGGCTGAGGGAAGTCTTCCACAAGAAACACCAAACACTTCCATCAAGCGCGCTTGATGCGCTTGCGAGTTGATTGAGACCGTAAAAGCTCAAGAGCATTTGAAATTATGCAAAGCATCCTTGGAGTTCTCAATCTGAATAATTGACATCTGGCTCACAATTCCGGTGGCTCATGTTTTCCTTTTTCAAAAAAGGTTGACAAGTCTGATCTAGCGGTGGGAGAATACATGTACCCTGAGAATTTGCGCATAATTTTGAGTGCCAAAGTGATTTACTTATCTATGTCACCATATCTTGTGTGTATTGAGCGGAAACAGGTAGATAATTATTTTTGGGATCAGAGGGTATATTCAGAAATTAGTACATAGGGTTCTGCCAAAAGGAAGAGCTCTGAAGGATGTGATTGTGATTCATACATACATTGTCCAACATGTTTGATTTAGTACAGAAAGAGGCAGAGAAAATGGCTAGAGAGAAGAGAGACAAAATGACGAGATAATAATATAGTGCAGGATATTTATCGACGGCCTCGATTCATTGCCCAACAGACTTTAAGAACAGGTTTCTTGGTTTTATAGATGTCTGCAGATCGTTCCCAGGTGGTCAAATGTGTGATGACATGCCGGGGCTCAATTACCATCCCATCGCGCTCCGGCTCCAAATCCACAACTGCAGTCATTAATTCTGGATGATCTGTATAGAACTGGATTGGCAGAGGGCAATGTTTGCGAACAACCACAAAAGTCCTGAGAGTATCATCAAGTGGAATCTGCAGGACCACGGTGATAACTCCGGTAGCAGTCTGTTTTGGCTCTGTCCCAGGCTCGTGGAATCGGACAAAGGCTGCTGCTGCATGCGAGGATGAGCAGCTGTATGTCCGGCCGTCCACGTAGAAATTTTGGCATCGTTTGCCTCGAGGCGGGAGTATCATAGACCTACGTTCTGGATCTGGAAGAGTTAATGTCCCTGCCCTGTTGCGAGTACCATAGAAATTGAGCTTGTGCTCTCCGACGGAAGTCAGATACTCAAGAATCAAGGTATACAGTGGCATTGGAATGTTGCGGCTTTTCTTTGCCAGGAACTTAGCTAACTTTTCTGCATCCAGCTCGGTAGGTGTTTTGAGTGTCTTGGAATCTACGGGATCTAGGATATTGTCAAGGCCTTGCAATGCTGCATTATCGCCGTCCTGAAGGTGCTTGTCATGCTTCCTTGCAAGCAACCGGCCAAGACGAGCAAAATCTCTGAGCCTGGTATAGTCCATATCATCTGAATGTTGTGAGTCAGATACTTGGCAAAATTTTGTCAAAACTTACAAAAGTGTTCATTGGTCTTGATTTTCTGCAACATGCCATTGACACGTTCTCCCATAAACTCATTTTGGCTTGCTAGAGGTCCCCAATTTTTGAGAATATCTGGGATGTGCATCGCATTGTGATGGGTTGGGAGAACATCGACGTCTGGGAAGAGTGTCTGAATGGAAGAGAAGTAGTCGGAGTAGTAGTCCATGAATAAATCTGCCGCTGAATTTGAGGTTTTGAATGATGAAACAATGTTTGTAGAGCCAATCAGACGACAGAAACTCTCCAGCATGGCTTCGTGGCGAGCTGGATCATCATCAATCTTCAACTCTGGCAAAACCAGAGGAAAGATGAGTGAAAACAGAGTTAGATACTGCTCTGCTTTCAATTTCCCGTGCTTTGGTTCACCAAGATTCCCTGGTGGACGAGACACATGTGTGGGAAGGGAGACCTCTCTGATACAGCTCCGAATAATCTCCAAATTTTCCTTGCTGAACTTCCATGACCCTCGGACTGCAATATCTGCAAATTCATCATCACTGTTGACTTCATTGTCATCATCCGAGTCCTCTGGAGCAATTGACTCTGGAACAGGTGTTGTTGACCCATCCATTGGGTCATCGATATCTGCTGCCGGTGTACCTGTTGGAGTCTTTTCGTCATCTTCATCCTCATCCACATTTTCATCCTCAGATTGTGTATCCTGGAGATATTGCTGCCTCCACTTGGCAAACTCATCAGGATTATAATTTGCTTCATCAGCAAGTACTTCTTGTGCATCTGCCTCCCCCCCAGCTTCGGATATATCATCGTCCGTCCAAAGGTCTTCCTCGTCTTTATCAAGTTCTGCCAAAGCTTTTGAACGCCGAGCATCACGGCCTATTCCCCAAAGTACACGCAGCTGGTGTTCAAGCACACCTAGAAGCCAATTGTGCATCCAACCCAATATGGTGTCATTCACTGGATCACGGTAGTAGAGGAGGTGTAGAGAGCATCCTCGAACACCAGTTTTTCTCTCTAGGACAACCCTCTTTCCCTTTGTTGTCTGTCTGAACCAAGCTTTTCCCTGTTTAAGCACAGTGGCGCCTACTCGCTTTGACCAATTCCAGTAGTCCAATCGGCCCTTCTCATCATTTTTGAGAAGACAGAAGGAACAAAACATTGTTGCTTTGTATGAAAGAAATCCACCTGCTTCTCTGGATGCTGGAAGATCTGCTACAAGGGGAACAATTCGTGCTGTCACGTTTACACCTTCAGGATGGTAGTATGTGTTCAGAATTTTTCCCGGGAAATCATATGAGAGAATCGTCTTCATGAGTGGATCAAGTAGAGGTATCAGTGTTGTAGCAGTGGGTTTGCTCGGTGATGGGGTTAGACCCACAATGAAAACATTTTCGGGCAGATAGCGGACTTCAGGAGGCAGATTTAGGCAATAAAGAAGAACTGTGCCAGTGGAGACTTGTTTGCCTAAACATCTAGATGTGTCAGTGTCAAACAAAATCAGCTTTTCAATACGTACCAGCTAGTTTGTTTGACCGTGGGTTAAACCAATCAATGTACAATCCAAAGACCAGGTTGTATCTATCTCCCAAGTTCTTTAACTCCTTCCACCGTGGACTGTCCTGAAGATCTGCCATCTCTTCTCCATCTGCAGCAGCAGGTCTGTGATATGAGTTGGCCAGATGGTCCTCAATAGATTTCCGAGAGAGAAACCATTTGAGCCAAGGTTCAAATTTCTGTGTATTGAACATTGTTTTAGGAACACGTTTTGGTCCCTTTCCCAGATGCTGTGTGCGCCAAAGTTCAGCCTTGCAGCTGATGCGTGATTTTCTAGAAACCTTTGCTGTACATCTCTCCGGCATTGTTTCCAGTGATGGGTATAAGGTATAGCACTTGGGACAACAGGGTGTTCGCACAATCTCAGGCTCGCTAGTGTAGTTGCTATAGATGCTTCGGAGGTCCCTAGGAATCTTGACTTTTGGAACCTGAACCGGGATTCCCTGTGCACTCAAGGCTACCTGCAGCAGCTCCAAAGCAGTGGTAAGGATAAATTGAAGAGACCTCAGAATAGTGTTTGCAGTTTCACGGCTGATCCCGGCCTTCAGATTCAGCCAGACCAATAAAGCCGAACACAGCTGGATAATCAAAGCGTCGTTGAAAGCAATGCCTGGGTGTTGTTCATTCAGTAGAAAAATCAGTTAGGAGACTGTTGCGTACTCGGAGAGCCGCCTGATTGACCCTTGTCATCCTCTTCTTCATCGAAAAGCTCTTCAACACCAACAGGATGAGATTTAGTGGCTTTGGCATAATCTGGTGAGCGTTTAGCAGCTGCCACAATTTCGTCGAGCCGCCGGCGCTGCGGAGTGACTTTTTGCCCTGGGACTCGTTCACCATTGACCAAAACCTGGTGCTGGATGCACTCTGGGCAGACGCAGACAACCTTCTTGCCCATAGAGCAAGTGAGAGGGAATGCGATTCACATCAGTGTTCTTCCATGGCCTTTATCTTGCACCGACATTAATCAATCCATTCGTAGGCCGGCATCTGTCTATCTATTCATCCTCAATCAAAGAATTACCTTGTCGGTATCTGTCCCACAGCCTCGATAATCCATTCAAAACATCTGCCGAAATTTGCCCATGATAGCCCCGTGAGACCGGAATGATTGATCCGTGGTAAGCAATGTCAGATGGATACAAAGGGAAGTGATGGTTTGGGTAATGCCGTGCCAACGCCGTGGCAAACGCCATGGCAAATGTCGGTCACACGCCCTTCAAACGCCTTGAATCCACGCCCACGGCTCTTGCCCGCAGTGGGAGCAAGGGGATAACATCAGCTTTCTCCTCGAACGTGGCGGCTCAGAAGGACGGAAATTTGAGTTGCACAATATGATGCACCGGCCGCCAGTGAAGTACCTTCAAAATCCGGCGTCGATAGTTTGGTAAGATCACGAAGGAGGGGGACGTGGCGTGTGAGGGATTGATGAGAGGCAGGGATGTACTAGGAAGAATGGTCAAGCGGAAGTGTAACAGGAGGTGATGCAGGTCTTTTCTCTGTGTTGATCCTCCTCCTCTTCGAATCGGATCTGTAGTGGTTAACGACGTCGGAATGAGCAGGAATCTGCCCTTTGCGAAGCGGGACATGGTGACGAATACCTAACAAGGACTTGGTAAATGAACGTGAGGTAGCGATGATGCGGGAGAGAACGCACCCGCGAAGATGGCGCGCTCGACTGGTTGATGTGGGGACCGCGCGAGGAACAGGCAGCGCGATGGACTCGGGGTGCAATACAAAGATGAAGGGAAAAGGGGCGGCGCGATGGGCATCTGTGATCAGCAACGGGACCGCTGGTTGTGTCCATTACGAAGCGAGACAGCCATTGTCACAGGAGGCATACGGTGTTCGCATACGGATGGGAAGACGGTCAAAGCGCTATTATGGAAGGATGAAGGATAGATGGCGGGGGAGCAAGTAGGGCGACCGTTGTGGTGGTGGTGTGAGGCAGAGAGCGTCGGAGCCGACAGGCGTGATGGCCGCGGCGTAATTGAGAACGCCGTGGCACGGAGGATTCCGGGCGATGGAAGACGTACAGTGGCGGGCACGGAATCAATAGGCGCATCGTGTCGGAACGACGCGTAACGGACGGCGGAAGAGATCAGGAGGCACGGAAGGCGCAGGCGGCAGCACAATAGTGTAGACAGGAACGCACGTCCAGCCTTGGTTCGCGCGCCGAACCTCTGCTCATCCAACGGGAACGCACGCGCAATGGAATACATTACCTCGGCGTATTCGGTGGTGAATGATGTGGTAGCAAGACGTATGCGAAGGAAATTACTGCGCCTCATTATCGAATGAGCAACGAACAAGAGAGGGGAAGGAGCATCAGCGGCCACTGGGGCGACGTGATGCACTAAAGCTGGGTTGGGTTCCGCGAGGACGTCGTAGTGCGGACAGCACGATTGCAGAAGATATAGGGTAGATGCGTGGTCGACAAAAAGAAATCGAGACTGGTCACTCAAGACATTCAGGACGGGAGTATGGTAAGTAGCGGCAGAAGATCGCTGTCGTGCTGCATGCACCACGGAGTTGAGCGGTTTGTCATTGCGGGTTAGGACATGGATTCCCGAGAATTGGGTTAGATGGTCTGGAATCCCGAGGATTAGCCCGGTAGGCAGGATGCACGTCGTCCAGTTCAAGAGCATGGAAGTGATCGCAGAGGAAGAGATGTGTGTGGCTGTGTTTGATCCGGCCTCTTTTACTTCCCGCCGTCACCATGCTCGGACACGAATCTCTCACTACTCTGCTTTTGCCAGTCTGATCTTACAAGTTTCACCCTTACTGGAAGACATCTCGTCTTCTCATTTGCGCTCTATTACCCTCCTTTTTTCGCGAATGGGTTTCTCGGGTACGTACATTGAAAAGCGCGTCTCGTCTGCAGGCATTCTTGTCCTTGGCCGTCCCTTCCATTCTTCTTCCGTGCAGGACATTGTATCCCTGTTGATTCATTGTCAATGGGTGCTGAAACATCTGGCTTCAAATTGCTTCTTTCCTGGATTCCAATCGATTCTGCTTCGACGTCGCAGCCTGGAGACTAGTATCAGCACCCGACTGTGTCTATTTTTCCCTTTTTTCCACTATTCATTAAACCACGGGCGACGATTTTTCACTGCTGTGTTTGCGCGGGCTTCGTCCGGTCTTGATTTTGGGACTCCTCTTTATAATCAAGGACGCCGCAACATCGCTTGATTCATTCCCGCTGCCCACTGGTCGTCATTCAGGCGGCTACTCTATTATAAACACCAGCTCTATCTGCCTTTGAATTGGCAGATTATATTCAATCGCTCCACAACACTCCTCGCAACTCACCCATCGTTCTTCCATTACCGTATTCTGGCTCCGAACGTCTCACACCTGAGTTGGGCACCCCACCTTACCCTTCTTCGTAAATCTCGTTCATCAGGTTTCAATTTCCTGCGTTCCGGTGCGACGCGTTGCAACTGCAAACTCGACCACGCATGGGTACTCAGTCCGAACAAACGGCCTCGTGCACTGAGAGGACATTTATTCCTGGGCATCTCATGTTCACGAGATTGTGTCACCATAATCCTGGGAAGAGGGCCCTCCAGACAGCGTCCATTCATTCTCCTTCGTCGCACTTGTTTCTCGCAAATCTTCTCCTTAAAGTCGATATTTCTGGGCTCCTCTGATAAATTCCAGTGCGACCGCGCTCTGCTGCTATCATGCTCTGTTCTCCCTGCTCGCATAGACATAAAATTTATATTCTGATGCCACAGATAATTTGTGGGCGCGTCATTTTACTCACCATTACGCGATACTTCTTGACCTTGGTCAACAGGAATACCGTCGACGTGTCCCTGCGCGCGCCCAGAAGTCGATTCTGTGACGTCTTGTCGTTAGCTCGGTGTTTTATTCTTGGACTTCGGCGCTGAAGAGGGTGGTCGTTATGTTGGTTATCCCGCGATCTCCACGGCCATCTCGGCCTATTTTGCTTATGCGTTACCGTGGGTAACCCTGGCCTCCACCCGCAGTCCTCACTCTCTACATCTCGTCTTGCGCATTTCCTCACCGATTACTTCTCGTGGTCCCAAGAAATACTCTGCGAAAGCAATCTTCTATCGTCTACATTGGGTATTGCATCTCTTTTGGCCGGTCGCAATATTGCGATGCATGTTGTCCCCACCTCGCACTTAAGAATCCCGCTTGTCTCGCAGGTTTTTCAATGATATTTGGGTCTCCCTCGCCATCCCGACGAAATACGGTGCCGACGAACACTTTATCTTCCTCCGGGAGCCTTTTTAGTCTGGGATTGACAGGCAACGGGTTTCTCTGACAGACATCTTTGCCGGTCCTTATTTCGCGCACAATCACACGGTCCTCAAACAATTAAACGGCTTTTATTCCTCAAGGAAAGTACTCCACCACACAGCTGGAAATAATCCCTGCCGTGCACTTCCTCCACGTCAATCGAGTCCAACCTGTGTGGGTTCTGACTTGACTGCTGTCTTCAGACATCAATGTCGCGCCCATGCGCTACATGCAGCCGTTTTTCTCTCTCTTGATAATGTGCATTTAATAGCTCTTTCCTATTCATTTGCCGCCCCGTTCTGTTGTACAAACCTCTGGTTGTGTCTTGGGCATGGTCACCCGTTTTGTACCACACAACGGAGCGGCAAATTAATAGGTTTTCTACCCTGTCTATAATTTACCCAGGGGTAACGATGGCTCGGATCTATGCCAACAAAGAGACTGCCGCCACAAATCATCCGTAGTTCCTCAAGGTTTCAAGTTTGAAAAGTCTATGTGCGTTCGGAGTGTAGAATCTATTGCTATTCCTCTAATCCCAGAATGTGGCATCACATTCGGAGATTAGAAGGATAGGGCCGCTCGACTTTTTGAGCTCGTAGATGGGTTCCCACTGGGACTTCATACATTGGGAGCAGCGACGAGTAGAAGATAGCGAAAGAAACACGAAGACGCAGCACATGAAATTGGGCACATTGGGAACGACAATGGCGAGTTATCACAGGAACACTAGTCATTCAGGGTCCGAAAAACGCAGTGGAGCCCAGCCAACACGGAGGCACGAGCAATGACTAAAAACGTGTAAACGAAACTCGAAAGACAAATGATGCGTGGCCGAGTTTTTTGGTCGAGCGCGTTAAAACACGACGCGGAGAACAGCCGCTGAACGAACAGTGCCACGGATATTGGGTGCACGAGAGAAAGCGATGAGTGGTCCAAGCATGTTGTGGGGAGAGATTTGACATTTGCAACGCCGCCGAATTTTTGGCCACATGACTTCATGGCGCACCTCGGCAGTGTGTAAATAATGGCAGGCAAGTGAATCTGCAGAAGTCGGCGACGAACGCAAGAGCACAGGGAGACTTGGTGTAAAACGAGAGGTACGTACCCGCCAAGCTGGGAATCATGAAGAGCACGCCCGGATAGACCGATGTGAGAGTCTTCGGCGTTGTCGATTGTGACGCACAGAGCAGATTGTGGAGGGAGGAACAATTTAGTATCTAACGGATGAGAGAGGAAAAATGGAGAAGGCGATGCAGCCCTAGGATGGCAGGATTTACACGTAGCTCTTGCGCACCAATTCTAGCTCCAGGTGCCCAAGATGAGTGGATAGCGGGAATCTGGGGGTGCATTAGATTGAGCTGAGCAAGAAGTCCGAGATTGGAGGCTAGTAGATGATGTATCACAGAGGGCTAAAACAGATGTTGCGCTTGATAAGAAAACCTGCTGAAATGAGAACCCGCCGCAGAATGAACGTGGACATCAGAATTGAGCCAACGTGCAACATGCTTCGGACCGTGACGCAGCGGTCTTGAGAACAGAGTGAAAGCAATCGAGCGGAAGAAGCAAGCGGGACTTTACCAGGCCGGGCTAACACAGCCTGAAAGAAAGATCTGAGAGCATACAAAACACAGAGACACACGTTGGTGTCTGCCGAAGATCCGCGGAAGACGAACGGGTTGCATTATGTTCTTGATGATCCTTGGTGAGTGCGCCCTATTCGTTGTTTCCCGCTCCATTTTATCTCTGTGTTATCCAGGCGTCCCGAGATTCCAGCTTAGCAAGAGGGGCGTTGATGACCAATACCGAAGGCATGTAGAAAAAGCCAACCAATATTGACCCCACACGTAGAGGAAGAATAATACTATAGTGGGAGTGTGAAAGCAAAAGCGTGGCTAACCCGCTCGCGCGCAAGCAGTACCATCAGACACGAGGAGAACAGATGTCCCCCGGTAGCCCGAAAGCGGAGTTCGTTGGTTCCAGAGATCTCGCAGCGCAGACAATTGAATAAAGGCCGTGTTGTGTTGCGCAAGGTAACAGTTGAAACTTGGTGCAATTGTGTATCAAAATGAGGTGCTCAGGGAAATGCGACGAGAAAGACGGGCAGTGGAAAACATTCAATTGAGTGAATTTCACTCCACTTGAACGGAGCGGAATTCGCGGAGAGCACAAAGAGGGGGGGCAACAGAGGATGGGCACAGAGGCGGGCCATTTTTTCTAAGTAGGAAACTCGTTGAGTTGGAATCGTGGAGAGAAAGATAATCGAGCCTCACGCTGCAGATAATTTACCGGTCTCAAAACAAGTACTCTGAGCGAAGAGACAGAGACAAGGGGAAAGCGAAGACGTCGAGATGGCAAAAGCGATTGAAATGAGCCTCGACGATGTGTTTAAGGCTCAACTCGGACTCACATACCCAGGCAAAAGAGAGAGGCGATGTGATGACGAGAAATTGGGACAAAAGGTACGGACGAACAGCATTTTAGCACCTCCTCCAGTTCCAAGAGAGCCTGGGAGCCCGGTAGGTTGGTTCGATGGAAGGGGACCTCTGAGTTGCGGTTTTGTCTGGTTTGTTCAAATAAAGCAGACCCCAGAGATAAAACCTGGGGAGAAAACTGACCATCCCGCGGTCAAGGATCTGGCGCCGGGTTCAGGATAGAATTAACGTGAGAGGCCAAGGTTAGTCAGAAGACGGTGAGACGGATATCCACGGAAATTGGGACGCACCGGGGAAATGGTTTCAGAGGAACTGCAATATCTCGAGATGACTCAGGTACGGGGGTTACCCGTGCCTAGACAATGCTGAGCAATTGCGAGGGTCGTCCGAATTGAGTTATTTGAGTAACTGGCAGGGAGATGGAGGTGATGAGCGGGAGAAGAAAGCATTCTTTCAGTACGGGAGTAGCAGCAAAGTCCCAGTCCGTGCAGAAGCCATGATTGGAATAAATCCCAGTTCCAGCCATCCTGTACAGGGTCTGGCCCAGCATCCAGAGAAGCACAGAGTCAGACTACGATTGTACATTCAGGAACAGGTATGCAAGACATTGCGGTGCGGCGGTCGAGCCCGACAAGAGCGAGAAGAATGTACATCGAACTGTTCTATATTAGACCGTGAGGACTGTGAACTGACACACACGCTGAACGGGTGCGATGTGGAGAACGATGAGGGAGAAAGCAAAGCGACGGCGTTGATGAGATCAAAAGGATGGTCACGCATGGCCTGTCACATCATTTTCGGGCTCTTTCTCCACGACGCGCACTCGACGCAATTCCATTCAACCCATCTACGTCCTTCCTGATTGATATATCAGTTTCCGCTTTCCTTGAATTCACTTGACATGGGAACGCCCGGCGGCTTGGCTCACCTACATTGTTCAGGCTCTTGGTGTCTCAGTCTTCCAACGTGCTCTTCTTCGTCTGCACACGGCATCTGGGCCCAATCTTCTCAGGGCTTGATTTTCTGCGCTACTCGTGGTCTCCCGGCGTATATAGTTGCACCCAGTCACGATCTGTAGCTACCGGCTTCTGTCTGGGTTTCGTATTGCTCTTTTGGTGTTTGTGATTAAGCTCCATTCCTCTCGGGCCCACCAACTCAAATTCGCGGCGTAGAATTCCGCTCCTTCGTGCGTTCTGTCATCCATTCATTGCTGTGATCTAAATTTTTTATAGGCATTGGCGGCATCTGAATATCCGCTGACTCTTCACGCAAACCGTCCGGCTCCTCCCCCCGTTCCGCCACGCACCCCCGCCCAGCGCCGCAGCTGCCTCCGGTAATGTGAGCCTACACCGACTTTTCGACGTGCCGTTGCCTGCGTAACCCATGTCATTCTCGGTTCAAAGGCGCAACCGGCGAGGAAACTGGCTGCTTCGGGGGCCGCGTCGTCGGATCTGTACGAGATCGGTGTTGACGGAAACAGCGGCAACCTGAAGGCTTTTAATACGGGGTGGCAGGCAAGCACGCGGCAATGCTGGTCTTTTTCTTCAGTCCTTAATTACTATTATTTGGCTTTTAGGTTTTGTATTCTTCTTCTCCCTCGTCAAAGCGCAACGCGTCAATGTCATCGTTGGCCGGTGTCAGTGTGGGTGGAGACATGCAGGGAGATCCTATTTTTCGGTCCAATGTTGCAGAGTCGTGGTCTGCGGGGAGGTCCGCGAGCGGGACGTGGGATGACAGCGCCCTGAAAATGGATTATTCATCCATGGTTCGTTCCGTTTGTGATTTTATAGAGGTATTAACGCGCCGTTTGCGTCAGGACACTGAATCACTGCTAAATCTCCTCCAAACGCGGCAGCGACAGTCGCATGCCGGCCAAATTCCTGCCTCCCGGGCTGTACGTCGCATTTCTACTCTCGTTCAAGAAAGCAATTGATTTATTCTTGCCATTAGGATGAGCGATCTTCGGCTTCCAAAAATCCTCATTCGAATCTCGGTGAAGTTTCAAACCTGCCTCGATTCTCTTCCTCCAAACCGCTGGGGTCAGGCGCGTATCCTAAACAGCAGCCTCTTACCCGCTCCTTCCGCTCGGTTATGATTTCCTCCACCCTTCCGGGACCGGTGACAGCGACTCACTATGGCCATGCGTGGAACGACCGTCGCCGACGATTCGAATACCATGAATTCACACCAGCAAGTGCCCCCCACTATGCCTATTCCTCCGCAAGTTTCCAACGCTCAAATGCGAGGTGCCTCATCGTCACCCTAGCAGCGTAACATATACAAGACCTATATCCCACGGCGGAATATGGCTTCTACCCCCCAGCACGCAACTCGTTCGCCGGTTATCTGTACTTCGGGCCCTACGGCATTCCAGATCCAGACGTGTATAGGTCCGGCGGTGTTCCCATGTCTCCCGGTCTTTACTTTGGCGTTCCACAAAACCTCCAGCCCAATACCCTGGACATTCGGCAGCAACCTGCGGTATATTTTGATTACAATGCGGCAACGAGGCCGCTATCTCAACTCTTTTTCCCCCCTCCTCAGCCTATGATATATCCCCTACAGTTGCCCATGACGTCGTCGCAGCTGCTCGCCCGTACCGTGCCCATGACATTCGCGGAGAAGAAACTCGAAAACCAGGTTGGTGTTTTCTTTTCTTCACGGCCACGCAAATCTGATACGTCGCTCGCAGTACAATCTGCGGCAGCTGGCCTCCGGTAACTTGATGTTCAGGTCGAGGACGTCGCCTCAGGCTTACGGTGCAGCGTTGGATTATGGCTCGCAAATGCCAAACACAGCAACCATGTACGGGTCCAACCTATCTTCGACGTCCTTTGCCCAGTGCATGATGCGCGGGAATCATCGCCAGGCGATGCAGAAAGACCTCGTATCAAATCGTAGTTCTATGTTAGACGAGTTCCGGGCAAGCGGCAAAGGCGGAACATGGCATTTGAGGGTGAATAATGTTTTCGTAAATCTTTGCTTCCTGGTCCTGAAGTCTTCGTAGGACATCGCCGGCTACATTGTAGAACTCAGTAGAGATCAACATGGCTCACGCTTCATTCAGACTGAATTGCCCAACGCATCCAGCGAAGAGAGACAAAGTGTATTCGATGAAATTGTTCCCGACAATGCCTTATAACTAATCCAAGATCTATTCGGTAATTATGTGAGCTGGTCTCTTACTTTTCGTTGTTCAATTTAGCTCACGGCATTCAACGGGGTATTCAGAAATTGTTCGAGCACGGAACACAGGTGCAAAAGACGATGCTTGCCAATACCATGGAAGGTCATGTATTTTACCTATCGTGCAACTTGTACGGGCGTCGTGCCGTGCAGAAGGTGAGTTTTCTGTGCTAACCACGCGATTTTTTGGGGGATTTACGCGTTTCATAGGCGATCGAGTCGATCCTCCCGGGACAGCAACCCAGCTTCGTTCGGGAACTGGAGCCGCACATTCTGAGATGCGTCAAGGACTCTAACGGCAACCACATACTTCATCCTCATTCACTTTTTAACCAAGACTGACTTGATTTCCAACCAAAAGGTGATACAAAAAATGATCGAGCGTGTCTCTCCCGACCGTCTCGGGTTCGTCTCAACTTTCATCGGCGACGTTTTTGAGCTGGCGTCCCATCCATTCGGGTACAGGGTCCTTCGCCGATGCCTAGACCATCTCCCCGACATGCAGACGCGACCCCTACTTGACGAGTTGTTGGCCAACCATGTTCCACATCTCATGCAGGATCAGTTCGGCGTGGGTTTTTTTTTAGTGGATAATTCCGCGATGTTGACGGTGATTCAAGTTTAGTATTACGTGATCCAATTTATCCTCGAGCATGGACGACGCCCAGAGGATAAGGCGCCAATTGTTGCTTAACTCCGTGGACGCTTGCTGTTCATGACCCAGCACAAGTTTGCTTCCAACATGTGCGAGAAGGCGCTCATCAATGCGGACTCTGAGTCTCGGCGCGCGCTTATTGAGGAGATCATGGCACCTGCTCCCACGCCGCACGCAGCCACACCCATCGTGATCATGACGAAGGACCAGTACGGAAGTGAGTACTGTTCCATTTATCGTATTTTAGAAAATAATTCTGACGTGTTCGTAGACTATGTTCTCCAGCGTGCATTGGGAGTCGCTGAAGGCGACCAGAAGGAGACCTTGATCAACACCGTTCGGCCGCAATTGTTGAGCATGCGAAGGTACTTGACTGCGTACAGCAAACGCCTCACCTCCATCGAGCACGAGCTCGAGCCCCTCTCACCGTCAGAACCGGCCCGATAAAGTGAAGAAGCCTAAATTTTGTTGAAATAATCCACCTTGCTGTCTGTCTCATCCAAATCTCTCCATCTCGCATATCACGCATTGTTATTATCGCATTACTTGACCATTCGTCTACCTGCTGTTTATAGTTCGCACTTTCTTGTGTTGGTGTGCGTTTCAACCTTGCGGAGGTCGTACGCATAGCATATGTAACCAGAATATGCTAATCCTATATTTTTGATACAACCCCAGAGAATCCACTAAGATAGAAATTGAGCCGTTGGCGTATAGCTTTGGGTAAGGTCGATGGGGGCCACTGCGGAAGAAGGGCGGATCCTACAACTGTAGGAATGATCTGTGATTGAAGAAAATCCGCATGTAGGAATTACAGCGGTTACGCCTCTTGTGTATATCCGTTCGACTCCGGGCGTAGCCGCTGGCAAAAACCAGACATCAGTGCAGATCAACGAAGGCAACCGTGGACATTGCAGAAAGATGGTACGGTGGAGGATGTTTCAACAATAACAAGCTCCAAGGCATCTAAAAACATCTGTGCCGTATCAGTCTCATCGATCAAATCGTGTGGTCCCTGGTCCATCTATATTCCACTGGGCAATCAGACATATTGGAAAGTAAAGGACCGCCACGCACCCGACTGAAAATTTTATCCGTTGACCTGTTGAGCGAATCATTGATCTCCATTCCGCGCTGTCTAGCTTGAGCTGAGCCAACGTACTGTGTCATAATCAGATGAGCTATCACGGAAGAAATGGCCCTAATGTATTCTATCCAAGGAGCACTTTGACGTCAACATGGAGGGCGTAAAAGGTGTGATTCATGCAGCACGTTGCGTACGATATCTCTCAACCTGTCGTCACTCTGCGCGAATAATACAAGGACCATGGGAATTTCCGCAATGGAAATTACGGGCCGTCAGAATGTGTTCCCCTGCGAGGGATTTCACATATGCCACCGCCTGTCTTTCTCGATCCGAGGTAGGAGGGGCGACCTGGTCGATGAGGGTCGAAATGCTGGTTCTCATAATGGAAGGCTCATGGCTCATATAGATCATGCCGCCAGACATTTGTACGACGAGAATCAGGTCGAGATTCTTCTGATATTTTTGAAAGTCGGTGTCAAAGCCTTGGAGCCTCTTATGGCGTTCAGGGCATACTTCTGTACACGGGTGGTAGGGTGGAATGGACTTTGTGTGAGAGCAGTGCTGATATTTGTTTGGCTAAAAATCCACATGAATGGAGCAAGCGAAGTGAAAAATGGAGAGTGAGATGTTTTGGGAACGACGGGTGTGAATCTGGAACAATAGGTTAATGCCCTAGAAAGTATACTTGGATGGACATGCTCACCGCTCGCCGTGTTCTCTATGCCAAGACCATGGAATGTACAGGTATGCTCAGATCGAGAGGATGCAGCCGTGACAGGAAGCAGAGCAGGATGAGCACGCACAGACCTCACACGGAGACACGCTCTCGTTTGACGAAGTTTGGCCTAACCAATTCCATCGAGGCAAATGAGTACATGTCGGGCACTGACAGTGAGGTGTCGGATGCGCAGTGGGCGAACCCGAAAGAAAGGGAATGAAGGTCAGTGAATATGGGATTTTATGCGAGCGAGCACGGCGGCCAAAGACAGCAGGGCAGTGAGGATCCAGGTGTGTGGGGTTAATACACCATTTGGAGGAATATCTATTCTTCACTACGGATGCGAGGTGGGCGGGCATAAACGACGCGTGTGAGGGACGTGGCGACGGAAAATCAATCCGGAGGAACACCACAACATTTTGCTTGAAGAGTTTACAGCGCGCTGGTGGGCAACATGTATAATGGGAAAAGAAGAATGATGGGATGTTGAATGCAATACATGCGGCAATAGCGAGGGTTTGAGGTCAGAGCGTCGTTCATCGGCACGTCGGCTGAGCGCATGGTAGATCCAGCGGGGTACGAGGAGTAGGGCCAGCCGCCTGAAGATTGAGTCCTATACCAGACAACCGCCTGGAAAAATCCATCAGCTTTCGACCCTGGGACGCGCAAAGAGTCATGCGCACGAAGGACCACGCCTGGGAGCGGTAGGAAAAATCGGCGTGAGTCGCAATGAGTTGGAAACCATTTAGTTCACCGAAGACCAGGAACCCGAGCGCCTTGACCTATTGTCACTAGCGAGTCCTTCAGAGGCGCTGGCAAACGCAGACAGAGGGAAGATTCATCGGCAAGTGGTCCAATTTTTTGGAAGCTGTTGGTGTGAGTGATTGGCATGCATAACAAAAGGCTAAGTTTGAACTGGACAGGGTTGGCTTAGTTCAAGAAAATTCGGGATGGTCGTGGTGCGGAGGAAAGAGGAGCAGCGTGGCTGTGTTCCATCATTTGATCCGGTCTCTCTTGCTCTCTCACTTCTTCGCATGCTTTTCAGACATGTCGACCAACGTTTTCTCAATGAGCATGCTACAAGGCTGTTACTCTATTTCGATCTTTCGGACACGATTCCACTGTCCTCGAAGCGTCGCACACGCGGCAAGGACTACCCGCGTTTGACGCATCGCAAGGCTGACATATTCCGTGGATGCGCCTGAAATATCAACTCCCAATCTCTGGGATTGCCGTACGCAGGCATTCAGCCATACTTCCACCTTCTAGCTCGGAGTGTGGTCTGCGAAATCGGAGCGTCGTATGCCTTACTTCAGATTCATTTTATTCTCTCGTATCGTACGATCCCCACCGACTGTTTCCTTCGGTTCGGCGCCTGAACTTTCGGGCAAACCTGGGGCGGGATTCAGTATGCGCCAAGTCTTGTTCTTTCTCTTTGGAGCACACCCACACCTGTTACCAAAATCTCAGTTATGAGAATTTACGCCTTTTCGACCATCTTCCCGCCCATCCAAGTACGGTGCGCATGATCCCCTGCGCCTTCCGTGGTGAACCTAAAGTGGAACGCATTCGTACTTCCAGCGGACGCGACTTTCCTCTTGTACTCCCGAGCGCTGCCGCTTCCGTAGTCTCATTTGGAGAAGGGTCGATAAACTCACCGTGCGTTCGCGTTTCTTCCATCTCTTCCACGTATACGTCGAAGTTTATTCAATCAGGTCGCAATTCCGGTCCACTTTCACAATCAAAGGTGTGCCCTGTATTATACTGGTGGTATGATAATCTTCTCCGACCTCGCGCTGATTTTTTCGTCTCTATCTACCATTGGCAGACAAGAGCGCGGCGTCTGTGCGTGTCCTGATTTATGGAATCATTGTTCTTGTTTGCCCGGCGTATCCGTCTCCGCGCACCTTCACCGGTTTTCACTCGTACGCTTCTCACTCTATCTGTTGCGTGTCTTCCTGGGTTGCGTTCTTGGGTTCTTCTATCTTAGTTCTGCCGCAACCCCGCTAGTTCGCTGCCGGTTCCTCTTAGATCTGACATCATGCATGCAAGTCACAGGACATCACCCTCGCTCCTCGCTCCGTCCCTACGTCTGTCTCCCTCCGCAAATACTGGAAGTGCGCCCTTTCCCTCTCTGTTCATTATTTTTTGTCTCGGCACTCCTGTCCGCTGTCTCTCAGCCTATCTTTTCACGAATCGGTATTTGTCTATGTTACTTCTCCCAGGGAAGATTCTCAAAGCTAACATCGTGTTTCGACATCTTTCGAGCCGGCTTGCGATTGTTTCTCAGCTTACTTCGATGCTTTTCTTCCGAAACCGTTGGCTAAACTGGATTTCAAGGCTTGCAATTGGACCGGCAGAAACTTCATCCTACGCAAATGTGCGGCTGTGCGGCTGGCTCTCACTAGGGTCATTCTGTATCCCTCAAAATCTAACACCGCCATTCTCCGACTGAGCGCTCTTCACCTCCGCGTCAAGCTAGGTGATTAATATGCGCTAGTGCGCCTGGTGTCAATCTTGGGTCAGCACAACGTCGTGCCAGCGTCGGCGTCATATTGGGCAGCTTTTCCTGCGCGTTGATTCCTGGTTCTCCACGATTTTCTCAGAGTGCCGGCCAGTTAATTTTCGTCACGGTTCCCTCGAGTTTAGACTTCTCAAACACATGGAACAACTTGCCTACTTGTCTTCGACGGAGCCATTCTGTATGGTCTGATTGTACACTTCACGGCACTCGGTCCTCACGTTTGCGCCATGGAAAAATAAATAAAATTCCTTCGTTCCCGCTCTCACGAGTCGCAGTCGCCGCCCTCTCGACCGAGACTGTTTTCTTTCGGTCGTTGCGGACGCAGGTAGACTCGCAAATGGCTTATGCCACATGTGCGGGCACCATTACTATCCCCCCCCCTCCCCCCCCCCGGGCGTACTACCAATGGCCGCTGATCCTCTCTTTGAGTACTTGCTTTCCATTCTCCCCGGGGTCCCGCGCGCACCGCCCTCAAATCATCAATCTTAACTTGGACCTCATCGCGAATATGTCTAAGACACACACGCACATCCGCTACCTACATCCGACACTAAGCGACGTTCGCCGATCGCCATCATGCTCAGCGCCGACCTTATGAAGGGCCCATCTTTTTCTGGTACGTGAGCCCCTATTGGACTGATCCACAGTTCAACTTCGTAACTCTCAAATTCTTTCTGCCCTTGTGCGGCGCCAAATTCAAGTTAGACCTAGGTAAGCCTCTCTCTCAAATTATTTGCGTCTCACTCACGTTGTTTCCGATCTCTTCGTTTTTATTCTCCTGCTATGCGGCCCGGGCCTACGAGGTAAGCTTATATTGCATTGGATTAATTAAGTACATTCGCTCGCTGATCTCGAGTAATTACCCCCAGGAAATTTGGCGCTGCTTCCGCAGCGCGGGCTCCGATCCATGCATCAAATTGGAGCTGGTGCGCGTTCATTTGTCTTGCTACAGAACCATTTTTTAACTAATTTTTATTTATTTCCGCTGTGCGGGGCCGTGTAGGCAGGTGTGTATTCAACTTAAGACCTATGCTGATTCAGACTTCCAGACTGATGAGTTCAAAGGTGAGCTTCACTCGCTGATCTCGAGCCATAACCCCCAAGAAATTTCGTGCCCGCTTCGGCAGCCCGGGCTCCGATCCATCTTTCAAGTTGGAGCTGGTACGCGCTCATTTGTTTTGCTACCGAACGATACATTTGACTTCTTATGGGACAGCTGAATGTTTTCTTCCCGCTGGGCGGGGCCATCATTGTTGACGCAACGAATGTACGATACGGTATTCGATACCCCCTGATTTCCATTCATTTACAATAAATTTTCTTTGCCCTTTAGGATCCAAGCAAAGTGCACTTTCACCTCAATCAAATTTCGCTCGCAGCCGAGGCATCAAAATTAAACTTTCTACTTTTTACGGACTCCGGCGATTGTTTGTTTGCGCCTCATCCCGCTGGTGATTCCGCGCCCACAAACCTCGCCCTCACTGGTTCTTTCCACCACCATCTGTTTCCCTTGGATTCTCTCTGGCCGTTTGTCTCCAATTCGCTGTACTCGAGTGAGAAATACGCGCAAGCCGATCTGCCGGGCTTGAGCTTGGCGCTAGGGTGCACTACGGAATAAACCTCGTCCATTTGCACACAACTCGGCTCTTGTGCGGGAGCGGACTCTGATCTCCGAACCTCGGAGTTTGGACTAATTCCTCCTACAGCTCCGCTCCACGCCCGCAAGTGTTGAATTTTGGTTGAATTCCAAGTGCGTGCTTCATTATTCTTCATTTTCACCTTAATTGACCTTTTCTCTAATTAAACAGACTGGTCGCTATTATTACAATACTGGCCCCGATTTCAAACTCCTTGCCCGCTAGATTATTTCGAATAGGTTGAGCGGGTGGCCAGGAGTGTGGTTGAAATTCGGTTGAATTGCCGGTGCGTGCTTCTTTTGTCTTCATTTTTTACTTGTGACTTGGTTTCTGGATAATAGATCCTTCAGTTGGATTAATTGCCACTTAGGTAACGTTCATTTCAATTTACCTGCCTCCGCGCTCATTTCAGCGTCAAGTCTTCGATTTTTTGCTAGTGCTCCTTTGATCCTCAAGCGAACGCGTTCATGTTCATTTGTTGGTTGAATTACGGGTGCGTGCCTCGTTTCTTTTCATTTTCAACTTGAATGACTTGTTTCCTCACTAATAGAATCTTTGGCTGGATTCATTACTACTCAAGTAACGTTCAGTTCAATACACTTACCTCCGCGCTCATTTTCTGTGATAGGTTCTCTAAATGCTTGCAAGCGCGCCATTCCTCAAGCCAGCGCGTTCATGTTGATTTTTAATTGGATTTACCAGCGGCCTCATTCGTCTTCATTTTCGCCTTGACTGACCATTTTTTCTGCCTTAGTTGTTTTCTGGCGTAGTTTCGGTTTATACCACTCCGGTCCCACAACTAACCTTCCTTCCAGTCGGGATTCTGGTGAACCAATGCACATTGCTGATTAGTTTAAGTTGGATCTGAGGTACGTACTCATCTTGGCTTGAGTTTTATTGATTTTGACTGTTTTCCTCCAGACTCGACTCGGGCACGGACCCTTTCTATCCGATCGAATTGCGCCGGCCCTGAAGCTCGAGCGTTGCTCGCATGTAACTCCACTTCATCTTCGTACTCCAGGCAAGTCTTGATCTGGGTACTTGGGAATTCAACCAACAGGTATGTTACAACGCTGTTGGATTCTGTTTCAACGGCCTCCTGACTTTGCATTCTTGATCCTTCAAGTTTCTTGCTCGCAGCTCAGAGCTCGGGGTGCTGATTGCTCGAGACACTGTTACGGGAGGCCCGCTTCAATTCAACTATGATTTTACTCTGATTACTGACTTGAATCTCGGTGATAAAGGCCGAGACTATGCTCGACGTTGAAAAGCATTGTTTCTACAGTGGAACCCGAGGCTTTGTGGCATTCGTCTTGACCTCGCAAATTAATAATTCACCTTGCTAGTGTGTTCGGCTCCAAAAAAAAGGAGCCCTTAAGAGATTGGGGATTTTATTGCTGCCGAAAATTCTGATATCCGTTTAATTTCATTTTTTGATAGGTGCCTACCTTGACTTCTGACGCACAACCCCCTCCCCTACCCTGAATCACCTCCATATGCCCTTCCTATTGATTAAAAAATTCCCCAATGAATAGAAACTGTGCTTCGGGCTAGTGTCCAACGCAAAACACTACCAGGTGTTTCCAAAAGAAAACCATTTTCCCGCCCTGTGTCCTGCATTTAGATTACATACCCGTGGTTGCCTATATCGGGATTCCATGTTCCTCCATTTTCGAGTCAAACTGATCACTTTTCATTACTATGGAGGGTGAACATTGTAGACTTGGCCCATTTTTCGAGAAATGGAGTAGATTCTTGCCTCGGGCCTTTATTTGACTAGGTAACCCAAAATTTTTACTACGTCCGAATCGTCTCGTTCGGGGCTCTCTGGTGATATAAGAATCATATTTTTTACAGCAAGAACTCACAATGTTCTGATTTTCTTGTGATTGCGAGAACGCAATTGGGGGGGGAACGCTGGGGATAATGATGTCATAAAGGTTTTTGAACTCGAGTTCAAAACACTTTTTGGCAACACTGCCACTCAACTTCGCTCCCGCCGCCCCATCCCGCCCCGCTCCGAGTACTCCCGCCCCAAACCCACTTTCTCGGTCCGAGCGCCGCCCCATACAATTAATCCTTTCCCCACTTCCGGCCCCATCCGGCCCCATCTGCCCCAACGTTCAACGTTCCGTGTTTTCCCGCCCCTGCCCCCGCCAACTGCTGCTGTTGGGGATATCTCCGTTCCGCTTTTTATCCGCCCCGCCGCCCCAGCTGCATCCCCTGCCCCCAACACTTCCGGCCCCTCCCGATTTCCCGACAGTGTAAAGTGCTGCTGGGGATATCCCCGCTCCGATTTTCTCCGCCCCATGACCGTTCCTCACGCTCCCTCTGCCCGTTCCTCTCCGGCGCGTCCTACGACACGTCGGTTCCTTGTTCGCGACGCGTTTGTTTGCGCGCGTGTCGCCATCAACACCGTCGGCTCCGCATCAACGCCGATCCCACGTCTTGACTTGACATGACCACCACGACTCGACGCTCGACCACCCGCCTCCATGCCCGCCCGAAGACCACTGACCAGAACCCTACTGGCGCTATCCGCTCTAGGCTAACGTCGCCTATACTTCCATTTCAAGCCCCAACCGACGACTAGGCATTCCAATCAAGCGAGCCCCGCATCGTTCTGCTATGTATTCCCGTCCGCCCACGAACACCTACACCAGCCCTTGCGTTCACTTTTTTCCCCTTTTCCCCCACACCCAGTCCTCACAACGACGTCAAGGCTAGACTACGGCAACTTACACCGACGCCATGCCTGTGCGCCTACCGCACACCACCCCTCTCCGCCTGCGCCACGCCTCACTCCGCCTCTGCCTTCTCGTGCGTCAAGCCTTCCATATCCTCCTCACTACTTCACACCCGGCCTTTCCTCCTAGTCAGCACGGTACAGACAGGTCGGTTCTTTGTTCTTCTGTTCCAGCCTAAAGCAGTGCTTATAACTTTCCTGGTAGTTTCCTCGCACCCCATTCGCCGCATGTGCGGGTTGCCGACGTCCCAGCCCCGACGTTACCTTCTTCTCGAGATGAATAGTACGACGAGGGGCAGCGGTGATTTTGGAGGAACCAAGTACGTTTTTGCACCAGCTTTGTCCCTTTTTTCGACCCTTCTTCCCTTCGCCCTTTTATTTCCCTCCACCCCCCCTTTCTCTTCTCTTCAAAGCCACAAATGCTAATGGTCTCATCTATCCAGCTTAGCTACACTCACCTTCGCCATCCTCGACAGCGAGACTTCTCGCCTCGCATCCGCGATGCCCATCTGTAGCATCGAAGCCCATGGCCCGCCTGCACACCGTCTCCGCGCTCCCCGCCCGCGCCGCCCCACGTCCCAGCGCGCGAGCATCGGATCCGCTATCCCCGCGGAGCATGCCTCACTGTCGCCGCCACGCCTCTCCGATACGACGCCGCGCTCGATACCCCGCGCCCCCGTCCGCAAGCTCTAGCTCCGCCAACCCCACATTACACCATTCCCAATGCCCCAGTACTTACTGCAGCCCCCGCGCTGCTTTCCTCACCCTATCTCTCTCCCTTCACCGCCCACACCCCATCTCCAGCCGTGTGGAGGACACCTGACGACCACAGCCGTGACCCCTAGTCTCCGTGCTCACGAATCCGGTGTGCGTGCACCTCCCTCTCCCAGTCTCAATAGCCGCAAGCTCCGACTACTATCCACGCATCCACACCCCGCGCGCACACGGTATCGCCTCGCACCGTCGATCGCTCGTCGCTTCGGCGTTGACATGTGCACGCCCGCCGCCGCGTCTCGGACTTGTCTTGACTCACACCACGACCATCACCACGACTCGATACCCGACCACCCACCCGCCCCTCGTCCCATGGCTAGACCTCGACAGGCAGCATCGCCTCTAGCCCAACACCTTACTTACCATTTGCCGATGTATCGCCTATTACCATCTAGCGTAAGCCCCATTGTGTATTATCTTACCATGTATTTCTCTACCATAGCCCGATGTTCTCTTGTAAATCCTTGTACTAGAATTGTATTATCTTGGTTCCTCACAGAGAGACCCGCGCAAATGAATTTTCAAGCGAATAACTGCAATCGTATTCTTCGGCCGATTGCCCCTATCTGGTGCCTTTTTTTGCTCTGACAGCGATTTTTTCACACGCCTCTCTGTAGCCTGGCTGATAGACACCAGATGAACACACATATCAGACCGTTAGTATCTATTCCTTTCCTCGCCCGCCCTACAATATTGAAGATCCTTCACGCCGTAATTCCGGTCGCAACTCCAATATCCAAGGTGCCTCGAGCGCTCAGTGTACCCATGCAGTTCATCTTCAAGCTACCAATACTCCTATGGCAAAGTGACTGATAATAGGATGTCAGGATAGTGCAGTAATTTCAATTTGCGCATTTTCCTCTGCCATGGGTAATTAATTCGGCGTCAAAGACATGAATATTTCCAAGGCTGAGGCTGAATTATGATCCGAATGTACACTGCGCCACATTACAGAACGACAATTTTTCAACCAAAAAAAGTGGCAAGGTACTGGAGTAAAATTGTACCGACCAGGTCATAGATTCGATCCCGAATCGAACGAGGCTCAGGGACTCGAGCGCCCCCGCCCTTTTCAAGCAGTTTCTCCCAGTGTTACTACGTTCATGTATTTCAACAATTAGTTCTCAATCGCTAACAACAAAGCTGACGCACCTCATTGGTACAGACTCCCGAATCGAGCTGCGATCGTGCACAAACAGTTAGAGCACCGTACCGGTAACGCTAGGGTGAGTGCGTCCTGGCGCTCATGACATTTGACCCCTGCGTGATTTCATACACGGTCGTACTCGTCGGTTTATAATTCGCTACGATCAATTCATCATGGTCTCTTCTTCACTCATGCCGCTCCTCAGCCCACCATCTTTATTCCTTCCGAACAATACCTAAACTAAATTGGCGCGGCACAATCATCCTTCAGTTCAGAGTCGCGCTGTTAATCTGAGATCTAGATCGATCATTTGTTCAACACTAACAAAAATCCAAACTCAACTAACCCCTTTTTTGGTTGAAGGCACGTCGAGCGTCGATATCATCGGGAATTTCTGCCAGGGAGTCCCGGGGCGAACGTAGTGTGTACCCCTTCCTATGCCTATTTATTATGCATTTCTTACCCTAGGTCCAGTTCCATCTGCAACCCTGGAGCGAGTCATGAACTGATTCCTCGGCCGATGTACCCGGTAAATCTGATCCCTTATTTTCTTTCTAAACGTATGCACGTGCCATGAGGGTGGATTTTTTTTTCTTTCGTTCAGCTTCGATCGTTTGCAATACTCTATTCCATGGCAACAACCTATTCGTATATTCCACATCATTACAGCCATAAAAAACCTTGTATCTTTCTCACAGACAGGCTCCGTCCCGAATCGAACGGGGTGGTTGAATCCGGCAGCATGGTAAGTATATGAAGCCGAATGGATCCAGTACCACCGCTCCTTTTCAACCCACTCTGTTGCACCCTTACCATATTCTGCGATTTAACAATTACTTTGTTCGATTTGTCCTCCCTCTTCAACAACTTCAGCTGCGGGTCAACATTACCTTAGGTTCCAACAAGCACCTCGTCCCCATGATTTTCATTTCCTCCGACCGTTTCAGCGTAATTTATAGCCTCTTTTCCTTTCAGTAGCATCGAGCGCTGATCGTAGCCAAATTATTTACTAGGGAATGCCGGCCTCAAATACAGTCTGATGCATTTATGCTATTCCGTGCCTATCGTTCCATCCGTTAGTGAACTAGTTCTAGACTCGTCTTCCAACATCCACTACCCTGTCCACCCATGAGGCCGTACCACATGCGTAAACAACTGATTCGAACCCATCCCACAGGCTCATCCCCGAATCAAACGGGGTCATCGAACCTGTCAACATTGTACAGACAAGACATTTGACTCCAAGATGCCCTTCGGATTCTTGTTTCGGTCACTTTTCCACTGAGTCGGTCGAAGTTGACGTTTGATCTAGCCCCTATTCAAACCTCGTTGCTCGATCAAGACACGTTCCTCAATCACACCCGCAAAGCTGCCCGACATTCCCTGTGAGTTTTCTAGCTATCTAATCCCAGAATGCGGCACCACATTCTGGGATTAGATAGCTAGAGCGATACCCCAAGCGGAACGAATGTAAATTGAGACGACGTACGTCGATTAGGGGAGGAAACCTGGTAGAAAAAGTTGGAGTGATTGCCTATATCGTATTTCTGTCAGAGTAGAGAGACGCATGGACTGTTGAGTTCTTCGACGTATGGGACGGAATGAGCTACCACGGGTCGAGCGAGACCAACCGTGAGGAACTCGCGCGAAACACCCGAGTGCATGGCTCTTAGACTTTATGTCGCAACTCCAAGGCGCTCTTTCAAACAGTCGTGGAATCACGAGGAGTGGTTCCAGAAAGACGTTTGAATTAGGTTCACGGAAGTGAGAAATTTGGAGCAGAATCCAGTGTAGACCAGAAGAAGACACCTAAGCGTGAATGCCACCTGCCGAACTCTTGACGCGGAAGTCCAGACGAGTTGAACGGCGTCCGGAGAGACCCAGAGCGACATAATACTGGAGAGAACCACCGAGAAAAGGCAATGGCCCATTCAAGTAAAGGGGAATAGAACACCAGCGTACGCACCAGTGCAGTGCAGGTTAATGATTCCGTACAACGCGGATTCAGGGGGTACCCGATTCTCAGTATAAACGCGACAAATTACGACGACTCAGTGGCCAGAGAGGTGAGGTCCGATTGAAATTGAATATAGTTCCACGGAGTGTCAGAGGATCTGCGACACATCGAACGCAAATGCCCGGCCACCTGAAGTGCTTGAAACGCGTCCCGACGCGTCAATGGTGCCAGGACATGCCAGAGCAGCATAAGAGCCATCCAGTTTGAGTTAAAGAATAACGCGAGCGAGGCTGGGTGTGTGTGGGTCGACAGGTTCACTGAACGCGCAAGACGTGGTAGCAAGACAAATCTGATCGGAGCCTGGATTTGGCCCGGATCAAAACACAGCCGCTGCACGCTTGTCCTCTCCGCTCCCTCTCAGCGCGCTCCAGACCAAGGACGATCTGGCTACACCAACTCGACCCGCGATTTGCAATGGCTAGCTCTACTTGTCTTATAGCTTGGATCTTCGGAACATCCTGGTGCACTCGATCTTAGCGGAGCCATTGCCTGCGAGGCTCAGAATATACTCGTGGTTTCCCTCAGGCTGGCGCCAGATTCTCCCGTTGACTAAATCTTCCACCACGGGGATCTCCGATGACTTTTCCCTGAACTTTTCTCGAGATCTCTCCCCGTTTGTCAATGATCGTGCTGGGTGTAATTCCGATTCAGCGCCTGTTTCCAGTCTCTTCATCCTCATTTGCCTTGAAAAATGAAGAGAACAGCAGTAATTTGAGCTCTGGTGGGTTATTTCTCCAATCACCGAGTTCTGGCTGCACATTCTCAATATATTCCTGGTTTTTCGTACCTGGCCTTACTATCAACGTTTATCCCAGCTCCCCTTCCTCTCTGCGAATGAACACAACAGCTCAATTCACTCGTGTCCTCAAAGTACAATAGACGGGATTTGCGTTCATGGTAACCACATCTTTTTCCTCGTTATTCTCAAGTGCTTCTCTCGAACTTTGGATTCATTAATATTCCCTCCCTGAATGTGCCTCATGCATTCCGCACTGTGCACCATCCTCATAGATGTGCCGAGGTCTCCAGCTCACCGCGTTTGACTCGAGAGAGACATTAGCATCCTACCCATTCGTGCTCCTCCCTATCTATCTTATCCTAGCACTGTGCGCACAGTTCCACATCTATAGGCTTTTTCTTGAGTTATAGATTTGGCAAGTGCCAATTTTTGAGAGAACCTCGCGCACAATTGTGCGCGAGGTTCCCTGAGAAATGGCCTTTTTAAAAATCTTTGTGCGCGAGGTTCCACGAGGAGAGCCCCTTCTCGAAAAGGTTTGTGCGCGAGGTTCCATCTATAAGGCCCCAAGTGACCTTATAGACTGAAATTCCTGGAAAAAGGGGGATTTCCAGGGAACCTCGCGCACAAAGCTGTTTGAGAGGGCCATTTCTCCGGGAACCTCGCGCACAAAGGTTTTAAAAGGGGTCCCTTCTCAGGGAACCTCGCGCACAAAGGTTTTTGGAAGGGTTCCACTGGTAAAAAGGTTTGTGCGCGAGGTTCCCTCAGAAATGGCCCTTTTTAAAAGGTTTGTGCGCGAGGTTCCATCTATAAGGCCCCAAGTGACCTTATAGACTGAGATTCCTCGGAAAGGGGGATTTCCAGGGAACCTCGCGCACAAAGCTGTTTGAAAGGGTCCTTTCTCCTGGAACCTCGCGCACAAAGGTTTTTACAAAGGCCATTTCTCGTGGAACCTCGCGCACAAAGGCTTTTGCGCGGAGACCTCTGGTAAAAAAGCGTTGTGCGCGAGGTTCCACGTGCAATGACCCTTTTTGAAAAGTTTGTGCGCGAGGTTCCCTGAGAAATGGCCCTGCTCAAGACGCCATCTATAAGGCCATCTTGGACCTTATAGAGACAGCTTTCTATAAGGCCCAGATCCGTCTTAAAGATTTGACATCTATAAGACACCAAGTGGTCTTATAGATTTCCAAATCTATAAGATGCAAAATGGGCTTATAGATTTGGCATCTATAAGACTCAACATGGTCTTATAGATTTGGAATCTATAAGACTTATAGATTGCGTCTCAACAGCAGGGGGAAAAAAATACAAGACAGAGGGGGATGGTATATCAGAGAGGTGTAAAGCAAGGGCATTAGATCCAGAGAGACGAGCTTGGATTGGGCAGGGAGAATGGGCACAGAATGGGCGCCAATAGATTTAGAACACCACCACCTGTGAGCAGTAGGAAGCCAGAGCATCCAGAAGAGAATAGAGCAGTAGTAGAGGGGCAGAATTAAAGTATATGCAAGGAGGGGAACGAGATGGTGGTGGAAAGAAAGAAAGAGCAAGACGGTCACATGATTAAAGTCAACCAAATGATCGGCAAGCCATAGCGCCGATATCACCGTGGTCACAATAGTGACTGATGTTCCTCGTAACAGGTATATAAGGCCAGGGCTTACTCGACCTCTCCTGATCTTTAACCCCCACCATCTCCCTATCCTATAGCTCTGCTTATATAATCAATGGCTTCCCAGGTACGTCTCGGGGTATTTATATCATCTATAAGGCTGACCACGCCCTTATAGATACCAACTGCATCGCAGCGAGTCAGTTCGAGACTCGACTGCTCATCTATAACACTGACATCTGTCTTATAGATGGCAATAGTACCGCGCACTATGAACAAGCGCGGGGATCTTGTTCAAACCAGTCTTCTTGCTTCTGTTGGGGTTGCTATCAATACCGAACTTGAGATGTACATTTGTCTACCCTGTGGTTCAGCTCAGGTACACTCGGAGGACGACAACGGTGGAGTCCTTATGCATATTCGGCGTGACCACAAGGGCGCAGATTCAGCTGTTCGCAACCATATCATCGAGCGCACTCATGGTTTCAAAATTAGAGCAGACTTTCCAAAGATTCCACGACTGATAGAGCCACGCCCTTCATTCAGTGGTGTCCGTATAAAGCGTGACAAGTACGGTTGTCGGAAATGCCCATACGTTGCTGGGAAGAAAAGAGTTCAAAAACATATGCGCGATAACAAAAAGTGCCAGGATACCCTAGGCAGAATAAGTTCTGGTCTGGCAACCCAGGTCCTAAACAGTGGTGATTGCAAGACTCAGTTTCGTGTGGTGGAACTGGAGGACTCTAAACCCTTTACCGATGATGATGAACCTCCTAACCCACGGTCTTCCTCCCCCTACTCTGACCCCTACTCCGACTTGACACCATGCCCTCCAACCCAGCGACCACCACCTCCCACGCAGTCTCAGCGTGCACCACCTCCAACCCAGCAGCCACCACCTCTAACGCAGCACTCGTTGGCAGCCAAATCTCTGTGCGACCTCGTTGTGGACTTCGACCCAAAGGAGTACCGTGCCGAGGAGCTTCCCAATTCTAGAATGATCAATCCTTGGCTTCTGCGCAATGGCTGGCACGAGCATTTGCATCCATATCAGGAGCACGACGAGGAGTTGAGGCAGCTGGCCTCTGTTCCTGTGGACGATGAATTCCCGTTCCTGCATGAAGCTGTTGCATCTTATTTCTGGACTGCAACCGACCTCATCAAAGGGACGAACGAGGTGGTTTTGCAACGGTTGAACAGTGCAGATCCAGACAAAAAGTGGGTGTTCATTATCTATAAGGGTGCTCCCCTGCTTATAGATTTGTAGCGGCATTAACAACGTACCGCTGCATGCCTTCCACCAGGAAGACAAAACTTTCAGACAGTATATCAATGTGATTTTGCGCTTGCTAGCTTCGCTCTTGCGTGAGCCAGAGCACTATCATATGCCGGTCAGTGAGCAGTTGAAGGGTGCGGTGCAAGCAGTGGTTGACTCTACCAATGCGGAGGAGCTATGCAGTGAACTGCATCCACTTCTGCTTGCAATGTGGAAGACACAGTGGGAGGCTACCGCAAACCATGTGATCCATGACCCAACGATGTGCTTCTTGGCATTGTCTAGCCTTGAAAAGACGGGTGAATTTGCAGGGCCCAAAAAAACCACAGGTCCAATTGCAAAACTGTGTTGGGGAATAAAACTCTGCATGCTCACGGAGATTCATGAGCTGGTCAAAAGCGGTCAATGCAAAGACCAATTGGAGGCATTCAAGATGATTGCGCCGTTTGTTATCGAGCATGAGCTCACTACATTCCACCACCTCCGTTCCCTCACACATTATGCAACCACTCTGGCCTACACAACCATGGAAGCTCCTAACATCATTTGGACCGATAGAGAGACATGGAGGGAGATGTTGTACCTCGGAGAAAGGATTTCGCTGGAGCAGCTGCAGAAAGTCTTGGGAAAACTGGAGGAGGAGATTGCGGAACTATGGGAGGACAGGATTATGCTGAACACAGAGCTCCACGTCAAGTATGGCGAGTTGTCAGACAATCTGGCCAACACAAATCCAGGGTATTCGTTTATCACCAATCCTCTCAACCCCTTTGCGCACACAGGAACTCGTTCGTTGAAGCTATGCAGAAGAAACCAGATTTGGCAGGGTATTTTGTTTACGAGGCTTCAGGTGTGGAGGAGCTTCAATTGAACATGGACTACTCACGGAAATGGCTTGGTGATCTGGCCGATCTTGAGGGACTTGTGATGCTCTACACCGAGCTCACACCTGGAGCATTGATTCGTTGGACCGAGCTTGCGTCATTGCAGATGCAGAACACGCAATATCGCCTGCGCAATGCCTTGGGAGTTGGAAAATTTGTGGCTCTCGTGCGGCAGTATGACAAGACCGGCAATACAGCTCAAAGGGACAGATTCATTCCACATGCTGCGAGTGGCTTTGTCGCGGACTTACTTATTCAGCTGCACACGTTTGCGCGGCCATTTGCTCAGGTACGTGGGAATCATCTATAAGGCGGGACAGTGTCTTATAGATGACAGTTCCTTGCGTCGAAGGTTTTTCCAGGAGAACCCGATATTGTGGGGATGTATGGTGACTTGCTCTTCATGAACTTTGGGAAGCAGTTTACCACAGACAAGTTGAGCTCTCTCATGGCACAGTGGACTTCACCGGTTCTGGGCTGGAGCATGACGATCCAACCCTTAAGGCAAATCAACACTGCGTTCCGCCGCAAACACTATCTATCTTATCCTGGAATTGTGCGCACAATTCCAGCTCTATAGGCTTTTTTAGGAGTTATAGATTTGGCAAGTGGCCATTTCTAAGAGAATCTCGCGCACAACTGTGCGCGAGATTCCCTGAGAAATGACCTTTTTCAAAAAGTTTGTGGGCGAGATTCCTTCAGAAAAGACCCATTTTTAAAATGCTTGTGCGCGAGATTCCCTCTATAAGGCTATCTTGGGCCTTATAGAGACAGCTTTCTATAAGACGCAAAATGGTCCTATAGATTTCCAGATCTATAAGATGCAAAATGGGCTTATAGATTTGGCATCTATAAGACTCAACATGGTCTTATAGAATTGGAATCTATAAGACTTATAGAGGACTGGTGTAAATTGTGTCTCCACAGCAGAGGGGAAAGAAATATAGGACAGAGGGGGATGGTATGTCAGAGAAGTGTAAAGCAAGAGCATTAGATCCAGAGAGACGAGCTTGGATTGGGCAGGGAGAATGGGCACAGATTCAGGGAGAATGGGCGCCAATAGATTTAGAACACCACCACCTGTGAGCAGTAGGAAGCCAGAGCATCCAGAAGAGAAAGTAGAAGGGCAGAATTAAAGTATATGCAAGGAGCCCAAAGATGCAAGAAAGTTGGCAAGAGCAGGCCATCTATAAGACGCAAAATGCTCTTATAGATGAATGGTGTAAATTGGCATTATAAATGCATGTCCACAGCAGGGGTAATCTATAAGACGCAAAATGGTCCTATAGATTTCAAATCTATAAGGCGCAAAAATGGTGTTATAGAGGAAAGGGGTAGATTGCATCTCCACAGCAGGGTAGAAAAATATAAGACAGAGGGGGATGGTATATCAGAGCAGTGTAAAGCAAGGGCATTAGATCCAGAGAGACCAGCACAGATTCAAGGAGAATGGGGGCAGATTCAGGGACAATCGGTGGAATTAGATGGCAGATCACCACCCCTGTGAGCAGCTGAAAGGTAGAACATCTAGAAGACAATAGAGGAGCAGTAGAAGGGCAAGATTCAAGTACACGCAGAGAGGGGAAAGGGATGGTGGTGGAAAGAAAGAAAGAGCGAGTTGGTCACATGATGAAAGTCAACCAAATGATCGGCTAAAGCAACAGCCACAAATACCGTAAAGAAAAATTCTTTGCGGTATTTCCACCCATGGGCAAGGCGTGAGCCTTGATTCCATGCCTCATAGGATCCTATAGAACAGATCTAGGCAAAAAAACGAGATGCAATTGCTCTTAATGTGTTGGAATAAAATATTTTACATCTGCCATTTTTGCAGTGCTCTTCTCAAATATCGCTCTCGATACATCATTCCTACGTTATACAATACATCGTTCCTACGTTATACATTATACTATGCAATACATCGACACATTTCTATTCATACAACTACAACTGTGTATATATTACAGACTACCCGAAGTTGTATGTGTAGTATTTCTGTGGTTTGCGCCCCGCAATGCAATGCGCATTTTACATTGCGGGGAAGCAAACCACAGATGTACCACACATACAACGTGAAACCACGCCAGAGATCTGCAATCCAAGCCTAGTAAATGACAGCAGAATAAATAAAAGAAAGAAACACGCACCCAGAACAGAGAGGTAGACAGGAAAGGATGAACGCAAGGAAAGAGAGATCTGTACAGAAAAAACATCAGCGTTGTGAAGCAAAGAAAACATACCTTGGCAAACGAAACGCAAAATGGACCTGTACAGAAAAAAGAAAAAAGAAAAAAAAAGACCCAACGTTGCGAGCGCTGACAAGAAACTGGAAGAAAAAGCAGAAGTCAGTGTGAAATGTGAGCCCCCAGAACTCGAACGAAAGAGCCCCCAGAACCCGAAAGAAAAAATGAGCCCCCAGAACTCGAACGAAAGAGCCCCCAGAACCGACAAGAAATTGAGCCCCCAGAACCTTTAGGTGTTTTTTGGAACGCCCCCGTTCCCGATATTTAACAACGTCACCGTTGTGGCTCCCACCTAAGCATCAAAGCCCCGAAAGGCTGAACCCCTGTGGTCACCAATCACACGCCGTTGATGAAAAGCTTGATTGACACAAGCAAAGCTAGTGTGGATCATCTCGAGGCGGCTAACATCCGCACTGAGGGAGTCGAAAGTAAGAAGCCCGGGCCCAGGCATGCCCTGAAAAAAAAAAAAAAAAAAAAAATTAGCCACAGGGGAATATGTAGGATGACGCACCTTGGCCACCTGGCTTGAGCAGCCCCCATCCAGGAGAAGGACTAGGACCAAGGAACCACTGCTGCAGACAGTGGGATCCTGGCCTAGCCCCCAACAAGGATAGTGGGGGTAGGTGGCAACGACGCGATGGTGGTGGTACGAGAACAAAGGGATTGACAGGCGCGTTAGCCGAGCGTGACGATTTTTATCAGGGTGTAGCCAAATACAGCCAAACGTCGGCAGAAAAGGCCGAGATGGGTCAGTTCACTTTCAGGGGTTGCTCGGATGGATCCAACGACCACACCAATGGATTCCTAGACCCAAAAAACATTGGTACACTTCACCGCAGGTCTTTGGAGGCATTGGCTGGCTACCCAGAGCAAAAAAGAGGGTGAAAATAGGGCATATAATGCCATACAATATCAGGGATGTCTCGGGTCAATCCAACGACCATTCCGATGGATTACTAGACCCAGAAAACAGTAGGACACTTTTTTTCAGGTTATTAGAGGCAGTATTGGGCTTGCCACAACGAGAAAGATCAGAAAAACTCGAGAAAATGATATGCCATAAATTCAGGGCCTTCTCAGATCGTTCCAGCGACCACGCCATTGGATTCCTGGACCAAAATTAAGCTAGGGAGCATTTACTTCAAAGTATCAGGGATTTTATTGACCTTGGTATAATGAGAAACACTAAAACCCGAGAAAATGATGTGCCATAATATCAGGGCATTGTCAGATCGTTCCAGCGACCAGGTTTATGGATTCCTAGACCAAAATGATGTTAGGGAGCATTTACCTCAATGTCCGCAAGACATTATTGAGCTTGCTACAATAAGAAACACTGAAAAAGTCGAGAAAATGATGTTCCATAATATCAGGACCTTCTCAGATCCTTCCACCGACAACACCAATGGATTCCTGGACAAAAATCATGCTTTGGAGCACTGACTTCCAAATATTCGAGATCTTATAGGCCTTGCTAGGATTAAAAAACCGTGACTAATTTGGGGAGTTCAAGTCCAGAAATCCAACGGGTGCTCGAATGGTTTCGGGAACTTGACCGTTGGATTCCCCGACCTCTAAAACGGTAGGGACCATTTTTTTTCGAATATTTCTGACCCTTATTTGCTTTGCCAGGATTAAAAACCCTGAAAAACCCACACAATCCCCCATAAAATCTTAGCCACAGCAATATATTATATATTCAGACTCTATAAGCCAGACAGTTGGCTTATAGATCCGAATCTATAAGCCAAATGTCTGGCTTATAGATGTAAGGAAGAAACAATTGAATAAAGGAAAAAGTCGGCGTTGTTTGGTCGTGCGTGGCAACGCCGTCTCGGGCGATCGGCGTTTGCCACGTCACTTCTCTTCTCCTCCCACCACCACCTTTCCTGGATGCCAACGAACGCGGAGCGGCTGGACCTCCTCAAGCCTTACCCCTGCTTTTCTGTGCTCCCTCCTCTGTATCCCCCTTGGCTCTCCCTCCCTCTTGCTGTGTACTGGCCTTTATCTGGGTAGCTCTTTGTCTGTCTTTTTTTCAGGTGCGTTTTTTTTTTCTTTCTGTTTCATGAATACTAAACTTCTTCTTTTGCAGCGTGGCGTCTGCGCGATAACACGCCCACCCCCGGGAGTCGGCGTTAAACGCCGACTCCGGTCTTTGCGCGCACAACGCCGCCCGCCCGCACCAACGCCCGCGTTATCGGCAACGCCGGGCTGCCGCCAACACCACCCCGCGCCCACGTCCAACGCCGCGCACGCCCGCGCTCACGTCGTCGACGCCGCTTCCATCGCCCACCTTCACGTCGACGACGCCGCCCCCTCGCGCGCTTTCATAGCGACGACGAGGCGCCGCTGCCCGCGTTCACAGCGAAGACGCCGCCCGCACGCTTGCGTCGACGACGCCGCCCTCACCCCCACGCTCGCGTTCACACCAACGATGCCGCCCTCACCCCCACGCTCGCGTTCACCCCGACGATGCCGCCTCGCCGACGTTTACATCGACGACGCCGCCCCCGCGCCTGCGTTAGCGTCGACGACGCCGCGCCGCTGCCCTTGTCCGCTGCCTACGCCCTGCTCGCCCGCGTTCACCGCGAGGACGCCACCACCTCGCTTGCGTCCACGTCGACGACGCCGCGCCCACCCCCTCGCTTGCGTCCACACCTACGACGCCGCGTCGCCGACGATTACGTCGACGACACCGCCCTCGCGCCTGCGTTAGCATCGACGACGCCGCGCCGCTGCCCTTGTCCGCTGCCCACGCCCTGCTCGCCCGCGTCCACGTCGACGACGCCGCCCCCCTCGCACGCTTTCACAGCGACGACGGCGCGCTGCCGCCAACTCGTCGTGCGCCCCGCTCTGCGCACCCCGCTCTGGGTAAGGGCGGCGTCTGCGCAACGCCGCCCTTCCTCGCTCTAGTCTTTCGACCACCCCGCGCGCGCGCTCCACGCCCATCGCCCCTTCTGCACGCCCGCCCTCGAGCTCGTCACCCCGCCTGCCCGCTCGCCCTCGTTGCCCCGCGCTCGCCCTCGTCACCCCCGCGCTCGCGCTCGTCCCCATCGCCTCTGCGCTCTCCACGCCGCGCTCGCCGCCCTGCCTCCGCGTACGCTCTCGCGGTGCTCACCCCGCGCTCGCCATCGTCACCCCGCCTTTACCTCCACGCACGCCCTCGTTACCTCGTCGCCTTTACCTCCGCCCTCGCGCTCGTCACCCCGCGCACGCCGCCCCGCCTTCGCGTTTGTCACCCCACCTCCGCGTTTGTCACCCCGCCTCCGCCCACGGCCTCGCGCTGCTCACCGCGCTCGGACTCGTCACCCCGCCCTTACCTCCGCGCTCCTTACCTCGTCGCCTTTATCTCCGCCCTCGCGCTCGTCACGCCGCGCACGCCCTCGTCATCGCATCGGCCCGCCCCCTCGCTGCTCACCCTACGCCCGTTGCGTCCGCGGTCGCGCTCGTCGCGGCCTCCGCCTCTGTGCTGGCGCTCATCGCGCTCCTCACCCCGCGCTCGCGCTCCTCGCTCCTACCTCACCCCACCGCCTTTGCGCCCGCGCTCGCGTTCGTTGCCCCCCCGCGGTCCGTTTGTCGTGCCGCCTCCGCGCTTGCCCCCTGGTCTCGGTACTCGCGGTGTCTGCGTCCGATCGCCGACGCTGCGCAGACGCGCGCACTCGGGTTTACCTATCTACCTACGATTGTTTACGCAGCTTCTGGGTTAAAACACAGACATGTATGTATATTAGCGAACGTTCTATACATTTGTTGCGGCATCGTTTCAGTGATATACGGCGTCCTTTGAGGGATACAGAAAGCCACTTTTAGTACTTTGGAAGATATGAGGACGCTGCGTCCTTTGAGTGATAAAACAACAAGGCGTCCTTTGAGTTATCAAAAACGAGGACGGCGGATTGTTTGAGGAATAAAAAAAGCAAGTACCTTGGAAGATTGCAGGACGCGGCGTCTACAAAAACGTAAAGTATTATATTTCTTGCGCTTGCAAACATCAGGTATATAGTAGAATGTCCTCAATGTCGATAATGTCCGTAAAGTCCATACGAGGACACGGTGCCCTTTGAGGGATACAGAAAGCAACGTGAAGTACTTTGGAATATATTACGACGGCGCGTCCTTTGAGAGATAAAAACAAGGACGCCAGATTCTTTGAGGGATAAAAAAAGCAAGTACTTCCAGGACGGCGCATGTACAAAAACACAAGTACTTTTGGAATGTATATTCGTTGCGGTCTCACTGACTGATTGAACTTGCAGTAATTCCCCTTTGTGACCAGCGTTGTTTTTACTGTGAACTCTTGACTTGGCAAACATGTCGTTTATCTGCGGTCTGTTGAATTCGGTACGTGGCCATACTTTCCTGGAATCACATTAACTGCAGTGTGTTCTTTTCTCAGTGTCTGTAGTGCTGTCTTACATTTGGCAAGCGCTGTAAGTCTGCTTCAATTTTGATTTCACTGTCTTGTTGAACTTGGTTATATTGGAAGCCTACGTCTTTTGTCTTTTCACTTGCGTTTCTTTTTTTTTTAATTGGTTCCAGAGGGCTGAAATGATGGAGGCGAGATTCTTTTAACAAAATTTGATAGTGAGATAATATTAACTTGACAGTCATTAACTCTCAAGTTACTCCTAATTATTTTGACTCGATTGACATTGTATCTGAACTTGGATTCATTTGAAATGCTGTACTGAGGGTACGTTTGAGTGTCTTTGCTTTCACTCTTCAATTCTGAAACACCGAAACTATGATACTATAGACATTGTCCAGGGCGCATTTAATATACTTGTTTCAACTAGTGTTTCCCCTCACAGTGAAGTTCACATCGCCAACACCACGTATATATCTGGGGTCTGCGATTAAAGTTCTCGGTATGTTGAATTCGGTACGTGCGCATTCTTTGCTATTAACTCGGGTGAGTTCTTTTCTCAGAAGCATGAACTCTGTGTGAGTTCTGTTTCGTTATCCCCCGCGAGGCTTCTAATTGACAGGATCTATCTTCGCGACTTGTAAACACTTTGTGTTGAGATACACAAAGTGAGATACACCCTCAACCCTTCACTCTCAACACCAACAATACAAAACGCGATGCTTCTGGGGGGAAAAAAAAAAAAAACATCAAGGCCGCTGAGTGTAGTCACTAGGTATCTCACATTTCGTTTACATCTCACTGACTGATAAAACTTGGTTATATTCGGGACTTGATTTCCTTGCGCAGTCGTACGTCCTTTACGTTTTTCAGTTGTGATTCGAAAACCACTTGTTTTATTGGGTTCCAGAGGGCTGAAATGATGAGAGGCTACATCGAGGCGAGTTTCTTTTAACAAGATTCGTTCTTCTCAGACAGGTGTGTGATACCATTAACTTGACGGTCATTAACTGTCAAGTTACGGCCAATAATATTGAGTCGATTGACCTTAGATCTGTTGGATCGTAACTAATCGCGGTACTTAGTGTAAGTTTCAGTACGTTGGATACTGTGTCTTTGCTTTCACTTTTCTCTCTTCATTCTCTTCCCACGCAGAACTTGAGGATTAGACTTGTGCGCAAAATACATATCCTGAAATGTATAAGGTGATTTGGAGCGTTATAGAGAGCAAGGTTCCCGTAGAAGAAAAAATCAGTTACTGTATTAGTAGTGATTCTAAAACGCACTCTTGTGATACTTTGACCGGCTTGTGACTAGACTTTCCAACAAGAATTTGAGGATGGAATACGTAGTATATATACTGAAATCTATAAGGCTATTTGGGACGTTATAGAGACCAAGGTTCTCCTAACGAGAACGTTGATTTGTGCTCAAAATATATCTACTGAAATCTATAAGGGGATTTGGGGCCTTATAGAGACAATGGTTCTCTTTGAGAAAAAACATTTCTACTATAGGAGTAGTTGAGTAGAATTGGAATCTTGGTTGCGATATGAAAAATTGTGTGACTGTATTAGTAGTTTTTCTGAAACGCACTCTTGTTATACTTTTCTCCGAGCTTGTGACTAGACTAGACCAAGAAAGAAACCTGAATGACTACTGTAGACTATGGTGAAAAAGTTGAGAAGCCCGTTCATCAGATTCGCAAAATGAGTGAATAAAATCGTCTTATAGATGCAACTTGAAATGGATATTACAAACTGACTCCGGGAATACATATTACGGTGAGCTATGGAAGGTTAATCGACATCTAGCCTCTGTCGAGCATGTGGGTAGATCTCAAGAAGGATTGATTGCAGAACTAGGTTGCACATCGAAAGCTATATCACGTAGAATAATACAGGGAGGTTTTGGCTTATAGATTCGTGAAGTGAGAATGCAAGTACTGTTGCAGCCTAAATACATATTTTCAGAATCTGGAAATCTGGTCCACTGATATCAAGGAATTTGTGACCGAGCGGTAGTCAAGAGGTCGGATTTACGTTGATATCGATAGCTGAATGAAAACTGACCATGGCGGGAGTTGGTAGATACTCACCTACAAACCACGATTTTTCGCATTCGAAAGAGAGAGTTGATGGCGAGGGTTGTGTGTATGTTCTTGGAAGAATACTATCTATCTTATCCTGGAACTGTGCGCACAGTTCCACATCTATAGGCTTTTTTTTGAGTTATAGATTTTACAAGTGCCAATTTTTGAGAGAACCACGCGCACAATTGTGCACGTGGTTCCCTGAGAAATGGCCCTTTGTAAAAATGTTTGTGCGCGTGGTTCCCCGAGGAGAGCCCATTCTCGAAAAGTTTTGTGCACGTAGTTCCATCTATAAGGCCCCAAGTGACCTTATAGACTGAAATTCACGTGAGAAGGGGATTTCCAGGGAACCTCGCGCACAAAGCTTTTTGAAAGGGTCCCTTTTCAGGGAACCACGCGCACAAAGGTTTTTACAAGAGGGCCCTTCTGAGGGAACCACGCGCACAAAGGTTTTTGGAAGGGGACCTGTTGTAGAAAGGATTGTGCGTGTGGTTCCCTGAGAGTGGAGCCCTGTGAGAAATATTTGTGGGCATGGTTCCATCTATAAGGCCCCAAATGACCTTATAGACTCGAATTTCCGTGAAGGGGGATTTCCCGGGAACCTCGCGCACAAAGCCGTTTGAGAGGCGGGGAACCACGCGCACAAAGGTTTTTACAAGAGGGCCCTTCTGAGGGAACCTCATGCACAAAGGCTTTTGCAAGGAGACCTCTGGTAAAACAGTTTGTGCACGTGGTTCCCTGAGAGTGGAGCTCTGTGAGAACTATTTGTGCACGAGGTTCCGTCTTCTATAAGCTCCAGATCAGTCTAATAGATGCGAGAAAGTCGGCAAGAGCAGGCCATCTATAAGACGCAAAATGGTCCTATAAGACGCAAAATGGTCTTATAGATGACTGGTGTAGATTGCGTCTCCACAGCAGGGGGAAAAAAAAATATAAGACAGAGGGGGATAGTATATCAGAGAAGTGTAAAGCAAGGGGATTAGATCCAGAGAGACCAAGCTTAGATTGAGCAGTAGATTCAGGGAGAATGGGCGCAGATTCAGGGAGAAGAGCCGCCAATAGATGGTAGAACACCACCACCTGTGAGCAGCTGAAAGCCAGAACATCTAGAAGACAATAGAGGAGCAGTAGAGGGGCAAGATTTAAGTACATCCAAGGAGGGGAAAGAGATGGTGGTGGACAGAAAGAAAGAGCGAGACGGTCACATGATTAAAGTCAACCAAATGATCTAACACTATTCTAATCCGGATTGACCGTCAATCCGGATCTATAAATATCGGCATCCTTTAAATAGCAATCTATTTCTGTTATAGCCCATTCTATTTCGGTAGGTCCTCTTCACCACCGTTCTACTCTGTGCTGCTGGTCATCGCCGCTCAACACCTTGTTGTCGTCACCTCTTAGGCCTTTCATCTTCGTCGTCGTCGTCACCACCATCTCTAATATTCTTTGCCGTCGTCATTGTCTTCTGGTCACTGCTTCTGCATTCTATCTACCCACACTGGTCATCACCATCTTTGATTCGCCACCGTCGCCGCCTTTCTTTGTCGTTGTCACTGTCTCTCTTCTTTGTCGTTGTCATCATCACTGGTCTACTGTTGTGTGTTATGCGCATCTTTGTCGTTGTCATCTTCACCTCTTGGCCTTTGGTCGTTGTTGTCACCATCTCTAATTCTTTGTCGTCATCACACTCAACATTATTGTCGCTGGTCACTGTTGTTGTTCTTGTTGTCACCTCTTATGTTCTGACCCCCTCGTCACTGTCTTGTTTTGCCTGTGGTGAAAATGTTCTGAATCCTCCTAATAACACTCTATTTGAGATGAAACCATAAAATGTTTACCCGAATCTCTGTCTACTAGTGATAGTATAAGGTGTATGTCAAAGTCTGTACAGAAGATAGAAATTTTGTAGTGCTTTATATATTACACACCTAGGTGTGTGACAAGTAACGGACCTAGGTGTGTTACATGTTGTCACACTATCTATCTTCCCCGAGAATTGTGCGCACAATTCCGCTTCTATATGCATTTTTTTGAGTTATAGATTTGCAAGTGCCAATTTTTCAGGGAATTATGCGCACATTTTGTGCACATAATTCCCTGAGAAAGGACCCTTTTCAAAAACCTTTGTGCGCATAATTCCATCTATAAGGCCCCAAATGGCCTAGGACAATTCCCATGTTCCATCCGACATCTATTATCCGGATTTCCTGTTCCACAACATTCGCGGGAAGGAATTTTGGGGTTTTTTTTTTGTAAGAGAAATCCTTCCCGCAAAATTGCGGGAAAGAATGTTGCGGAACAGGAATTCCGGATAATAGATGTCGGATGGAACATGGGAATTTTCCTAGTATCCGCAATAGCCAACACAGTTAGCAAGACGTACATCGACAGGTCCGAGAGCGGGAGGCAATGGTTGCACCCCCGAAGATTAATCTTAGGCCTTAATAGAGGGGGAATCCTACACACTAATAACACTGAACTTATTGACTGTAAATAGTACACCGGATTAATCTAGGATTATCTACAAGACGTACCCAGGATTATTGTGTATCCCGGCGACAACATTACGTAGCCGAGGATTATCTAGGATTATCCATAGGATTATCCTCGACAGGATTATTCCACGATCCTTTATCAGTCCAAGATTATTAAGCAATTGGAAGGATTATCGTACCACCGAGGATTATCTGAATCCAGGATTATACAACACTTTTGAAGGATTATCTTGGATCACATAGTCGTTTTGGATTATTGAGGATTTTCGTACCGTCCAGGATTATTGTGCTTAAATGTACTACAATTGAATAGAAGATTATTGAGGATTATGTAGGAATCTCGTACCGTTGAGGATTATCAAAGACGCTGACGTGTCGCCCACACATCCGCACAGGTGTTCCCCTGTATGAACGTCGCACTCGTTATGCATTCCCCGCCCCCGCCCCCCGCCGCGGTGGTATTCCGAAATTTCGTAAGACTCGATTGCCTAAAAAGGCAATTGTGCACACTTGGGAAAAAATCTATCTATTCGTTACTATTCGTTATAAGCTACATTCATTTGAAATAATGCGGCGTGTCCATGTCTCCTGACCGCAACTATAAGTATTATGCGGATGTGAGGTGCCAATCCACTTACTTGACTCCATTACAAGTTCAGGCGAGGAACATTATTTTCGCCACGCCCTTCACGTGTGGAACACCGAATCCCTCCCTCAGGAATGACGACAACCCTCTGGCGTTTGTTTGCCATGGGAGCTGCATCCGCCCCGGTATCAGGTGCCTTCCTCTTTGCCGCCGCCCCACTCGCCTTCTTTGCAGGTGCCTTCCCCTTCTCCACCGCCCCACTCGCCTTTTTCGGAGGCCTCCCTCTCTTCTTCGGTGCGGGGGCGCAAGGTGTATCCTCGTTGTCAACGGCGACAGCAGGAGGCACCGCCCTCGGGGGCCTTCCTCTCTTCCTCGCGGCAGCCGGAGGGAGGACAGGCGCATCGGAGGAAACGGGCCCGCCCTCATCGGTAACGGGAGTGGGAGGCGGAGGTGGAGCGAGCCCGCCTTCGCCGGTACCGGGAGGCGTGGGAGGTGGGGATGGAGCGAGCCCGCCTTCGGCGCCGGTAACGGGAGGAGTGGGAGGCGGGGGTGGAGCGAGCCCGCCTTTGCCGGTAACGGGAGGAGTGGGAGGCGGGGATGGAGCGAGCCCGCCTTCGGCACCGGTAACGGGAGGAGTGGGAGGCGGGGGTAGAGTGAGCCCGCCTTCGCCGGTAATGGGAGGAGTGGGAGGCATGGGTGGTGTGAGCCCACCTTCGCCACCGTCGATCCCCAACTCGTCGTTGTCCAAGACTATAGATCCTGGAGGCAACGAAAGCAGGTCATCGTCGCCGAAGAGGATGTTGATGTCCATCGATGCTTCACGAAGGTCGCCGCCTGCATTGTGAATGAGAAGTGGTCATTTAACGGATGGAATCGAGCACTTACTCGGAGCTTGGGCGTCGAGAGGAGGAGCCGAAGGTGCATTCGGCGGCGTGCTGGAACTGCTCGCGGCATTCGCCTCAGCAGCAGTCGACGCGACCGCTTTCACCAGCCCGGGGGAAAAATCTTCGGTGTTCTCTTCGTTCTCGTCGGCAGTCTTCGCGTGCGCATGGGCCGCTGCCGGTGGTGCTGTCACCTTGAGCTCGGTGTCGAGAGCCAGGGGTTCTTCCGGAGGGAGCATGAGGAGGTCGTCCATGTCCAGCGACATTTCAGGAAGGTCGCCGCCGGCTGCGTTGTGAATTAGAGATAGTTATTTAGATGGAATTAATCACTTACTCGACAACTTCGATGTGGCCCAGTCTTTGAATGCGATCACCTCTCCATCGTCAAGTGGTTTGAAATCGGCTTTCGTTTTGCCCTCGTATATCAACACTCTGTTAATCGTCAGTATAGACTCCTCGTAGGTGCGCAAGTACCCACCTCCGGAATTTGATGGTGCCATCTGGCTGCACACACGCCGTTCGCACGAAAAAGCAGCACTTGCCTGCCTGCTTCGGACCAAACCCTATAAGGCGTTGCAGAGCATCATACACATGATTATTGAGATACTCCTGGTTCCTATACAAAAGGTTAGACGATGCGTGAGCCGTCGACAAAGACAACGGCAACTTACTTGGCAAGGGTCTCCTCCGTTGTAGTCTTCAGGCCCTCATTGTGAGCACGCGCCTTCTCTTCTAGCCTTTCCTTCTCGGTCTCACTGCAAGCTGCCCACCTCTCCTCGAGAAGCCGGCCGAACATCGTCAACTCGAGTCCATCACGTACTTCACGTCTCGCCCCCTTGTTTTCTGCCTTTGCAACGCGACCAATCTCCTCTTTGTTCTCCTTGCGAAACATGTCCTTGGCGGTTTTGCGGCAAATGCGAGGCGCGGGCCCACTGTGGACGAGTACAGCAGGCTCGTCGGTGTCGTGCACAGCTCGAGCTGGATCCGGTAGCTGACCCTTGTTTCTTCCTACGCGAATCCAGTTCTTGAAACTCTGCACGATGGTCTGAATGAATAGTGAGCACAATCAATATCGGGAATGGATGGATTCGTACATCCTGGAAATCCTGGATCTTGAATCCGTTCGGTCCACTGATGTCGAATTTCTCATCAATGTCGGGATAAATCGTCTGTTCTATGTAGTCCTTCCGAGTACGCTTGTCCTTATCACCCTTGGACGCCTCCCATTGCGCGATCTGAGGGTAGCAGACATCGCGGAGGTACTTGGTGATCTCGTCTGAGCGTTTGGCGAGCTCAGGGTCCTGGCGGTTCTTCTTGTTGGCGCAGACGAAGCTTCAGATGTGGCGGACACCATCGTCGACGGACGTGTCGGGCGGAGAGGAGTCGGACGTGTCAGGCGGGGAGGAGTCGGATGTGTGGGGGGGAGAGTTGTCGGACATGAAGAAAGTTGCTGCTTGCAGAGGAGTGGCAGAAAGGGTATGAGTGACTGTTTGATAGTCAGCCTTTAATACCACAAGCCACTCCAAAGTGACTCGCCTAAAGAGAACAATCGCAATGCGCTTTGGACGACGTGCTTTAGACAGGGGGATGCCACCCAGAAGGAAACAAAGGGAAGATAGCTGCAGAAAAAAACAGTCCAACAAAATGAGAACGCCGCTCGAAATTGCAGTATGGAAGACGTACTAAATGGTGTCGTTTTGGAGGGTGGGAAGCGCATTTGTAAAGGCCCATGCAATGTAGCGGAAAAGTAGGGTATCACTTCAAAAAAAATTTGAGAAAAAAGCAGATCCAACCGCCACCAATTGGAGCATAGTAAGATGGGACATACTCAGCGTACTGTTTGGAGGTCGGATTTTACAGTGACGCATAGGGTGGGACCAGGTTCAGCCGATGTCAAGTCTAGCTATCGAAAGGACACGGTTCAGCCGACGTGGAGTCTAGCTATCGAGAGGAAACAATTCAGATCGAGGGGAGGCCAAATCAAACTGGCATCCATTATGGCGTTCGGGGTTGAGTGAGCCGACGTAACGTCTAGCTGGGCCAACCGACACAAAGTCTGGTTGGGATTGGAGGCCGTGAACGTCTTGCACGTCGGTTGGTGAGGTGGCAGGAAGAGAAAGCGATTCTGATTGACGTCGGCTACGGAAATTCTCATCACGTGATTTCGACGCGTCGCGGTGCTTGCAAGAAATTATGTTTCCTCAACGAAGAATTAACTCACTTATAGCTGCAAGGGATTCAATGGAGAGTTTTTAATTCAAATATATACATAGTTTCGACCCGCGGTGGACATTCTACACTTCGCAACAGTAAAATTCGTTGAAGTCCATTTAGTCTCGCATAATACATGTCTTTAATAATCTTCGTCCGACGTAAGGTCAATTATTTCCTTACCGTCCTCATATATCTCCCTATCCAACTCCTTCAAATACTCAATTTCAGCATCAATACCCTCATATGGGCGAGCCTGGAAGGATGTCAACCGCGAAGGACCAGCAACTGGAGGTGGGGAAAGTCGCGATGGGCCCGCCACTGCTGGCGCCGACGAAGAAGAGGCCGCCGTCGAGGCAGACACCGCCGACGATGAAGGAGGTGAAATGTGGAGCACTTCGATCGCAACAGTATCTTCTTCGTCGGCCACGAATGCTGCGGTCCCAGAAAAATCAAAACATAATCGTTGGACAATGAAAAAAAAAAACGCACCCGCTGCCAAAGTCGCCACAGAGAGATATGCTTCGGTGATGTACGCTTGCAACCCCGGACACTCGTCTTCCAGGATAATTGCAGCCCGACACACCAAGATGTTTCCGCGACTGAGCATGTTGATCGGCATCGAGAAAGCCTTTGAAGAAGC